>JABUIW010000217.1:7207965-7248695 GCA_013363375.1 Menidia beryllina
GATAGATAGATAGATAGATAGATAGATAGATAGATAGATAGATAGATTTATTAAAATTTGGGTGAAGTTTTGTGAAATTGTTTGTTCTTTACCTGTTTTAAAACTGGTATCAACCACCTTGCTCCTCTTGTAACCTCTGTAGGCGATAATGGTCACAATATAGGTCTTCCCCATTTCCAGATCGGTTGCAGCAAAACTGTTAGCGCTGGCCCCAAGTTGCTTTTCAACAGTCTGATCACCACATACGACAACAAAAACTCATTGTTCAGTATTTTCACCATGTATATGAAGAAACAGTCATTATAAGGAAGTCTTCAGGTGTGTTTAAAAACACAACAATAATTTTGTTCCAATCCCTTTGAAGTTTATTCACGTGAGGCTCCAAAATTCCAAATTACTTTGATTTGTGGCCACAAGAGGTCAGTGTTTCACAGAATATTTCCACAGGCTCTATTTTAAAACTACACAGGGGGGAGAAGTTTGTCTACATTTTCCAAATGAGGCCAAACTCTTTGTGTCTTAGCCAGTGGATTACAGAGTAAATGCAGTATGATTTTTAACTGCGATGACTGGTGCATTTGTTTAGGAGGGAAAATATGTAAAGAACCTCATACCTCCATGTCGCCGCCTTCATCTCTGTATGTGAGGATGTAACCCTCAATGTCTGCCAGAGGAGGAACCCAAGTCAAAGTGGCAGAGTCAGTCGACACATCTGAGGCCTTCAGCTCCCTCGGGGAATCAATATCTGCAGAAATTAATGCAGCAACTCATTGATTGATTAACATTTCTTAAAATGCATTGAAAACAATATTTTTGGCAAAGCTTTTTTGAGTGGACTCACAGTTTACTGGAAGTCAAAATAATAAAAACTCCAAAGAAAACCTTCCGCATTCGATAGATTTCTGTCATTTATCATTTTATTTATGTTTTAGTCCTCTGCTCTCTGACATCCATCACTTTTCTTCAGTTAGCATTTCACCTTTTCTCCAGTTGAGGTGTACCACCAAAGACTACGGCCATCTGCCTGCTGAGTTACAGTCTACAGTTAAGCTGACTTTCCCCCTCTGTCTTATTGAAATGCTTTGAAAGTTTAACCAGAAACAGATGCGGGAGTCTTTCGTCTGGGGTGGAGATACAAACAAGGGCTGTGAGGGCATTGACCTTCCATGTCTATGTATTGAAAAATGTCATGCCTCTAGTAAATAAGGTCCAATTCATCCCAAACCAATCTAACCAACATATTTTTTAGAATGGGGCCAAATAGTGGGATGACAAATGTTGCACTACTGTTATCCCCGATGAAGCCAAATGTTTCTTAGTACAGTATTGGTGGTTTGAAAATGTTTCACGTGACATTGTCACTTGTGCTTGTTAACTGGTCAAATAATTTCACAAATATAATTTACATTTAAAAAATGCTCTTATGTAACTAAGATTAATTTAATTTAAACTTTCATTCCTGAACCCAGTGAAACAGTGGTCCAAATCCACGAATGGTTTCTGATGACTGACGATGAGAAAACGTTATAATTTAAAACGCGGGCATTTGCAGCCTAATTGAAAAAGATCCAGGTCTCGCTTGGAGCTCCCAGGAGATTTTACAAATCATCAGGCTAACACAAAGGTACCCCTGTTACAGCCCACTCGCATGTGCTGTAGTTTTGCACTTCTCGCTGAGTTATGGGACATAGCTGGTGACCTTTTCTCGCCAGTGGGAAGCATTCCTGGAAGAACAGGGGCTTTGTTGACTTTTTAGGAATTTTGTAGTTTAATAAATCAAGTTTATATGGCATGTAGATTTATAAATTGCCCTCTAGCGAGCAGTTATCATCAGTGCAGACTAAATTAATTCTACCACAACCACTGAATTGATGTTATTGATGATACTGATTGCTCTGGAGTATACATTGAGCACTTAAAGTTAGCAGGTTGCTTCATATTGCAAGGACACCTCCCTGACTTATGCCTTGTGCAAAATATAAGGGAGAGTAAATTACCAAGGCAGATTTCCTTGTCCACTTAACCCCTGATCCTTGTGAATGCCAGTCTATGCACAACAGACGTACCAACAAGTGATGGAGAATGACATCTAATCAGGTACTGAAGAAAATGTGTTAGCCCTGTTCCTGCCTCTAAACACCAAAGTAATTAGAAACTGACATGTCCCTTCAAATGTAAGAACACATGTGGTGCCCCTGATGGTCTGGTATTTTTTTTAGCAGTGTTCTCAAACTGAGATCTGTTTTCATTAACAGAGATATAGGGATAATCTTTTCGAGCTTGTGTGTTTCAAAGAGAAGAATTCAGTTTCGTGACACAGGAAAGTTAACCCACAATATCAGCATAGAAAACCGCCTTTCAGAACTAGTTCTGACAATAGCATGTCGTTCTCATCCTCAGATTTTAGTTGATTTGAGCAATTATGAGGTTCTGCATTACCAATAGTACAGTCCCACATATTGTATTAACCTGTTTCAGCTTCTGTTGAAATCTTGCGGGTTGATTTGTCCCCCTTGATGGCCCAAATGTAGACAGTGTAGAGAATTCCAGGCCTCAGGTTTTTCAGCAAGTAAGAGGTTACGCTGGAGCCAATGTGGATTTCCTCACTAGAGCCCTCAGAGGAACTATAGGTAAGGATGTAGCCATCAATTTCGGCCTGGACTGGACCCCATGACACAGAGAAGCTGGACTCTGTTTCATCTCGGGCTAAGAGGTTAGCAGGAGCATCCAGTTCTAGAGGAAGATGTTAGTAAAAGCAGGTCAACACACTGCTCATGCAACTACAAGATGTGTACATACAGCAAAACAGTTAAAGGTTCAGAGCAAATGTAGGCAATGTAAATGAGATTCAGAAAGATTTTGAACCAACATAATCAGGCTCTTTGTTCCTCATTCTTAAGCCAAAAATGGCTTAGAGACAGGGGAAAGGAAGCGAACATTGAGTTCACAGAGCAGACACACTCCCAAAAGGGATTCTGATGTTTCATCTGAATGCCTAAGGATTGCTATATTGTTCAAAACTCATTTCTGTAACTCTGCTAAATTTTCAGGGTATTTCCATCATCTTTCATCCCAGATTTCATAGGTGGGAATTGCTATTGTTAGAGGATGAAAAATGCTTGTGTTGTAGCACAAGCGATGCTGGTGTGCATGAACACTAAAAAGAACTTTAAACTAAAACAGGCGTCCTCTGGATTCTTCTATTGTCCTTTTCTGTCAAAAGGTGTCACATAATATCTAGATCAGCCGGGTGCTGCTTGAGGATCCTAGTAAATGCTGATTTAACACTCTAGTGATATGTGGAGGAATAAATTGCAGCAAACTCTACCCTCAGATGGTGCTAAGGAAGAGATAACCGTAAAACTCTAACTTAGCTGAGTCCCTATTAATGGACTTTGATGGATATCTCAAATGTGCACAGCTTCCAAGATATTTTGGTGACCTCATTCTAGCTGAAAGAGATATCATTGATCTTAATGCACACATAGCATAAATGATCGTTAAACATAACAAGTGGAAGCCAGCAATTTAGTCACTGGGAAGAATTGGCCATAAGTGCCACCTTCTATATCCAACTGAGAACGGCACAGTTTTGTTCCAGCACATGAGGACCACATCTCTGAGATATCTCTCAAAGAGAGCTGAATCAGCGGGAAAGAAGTTGTCTGGGCTGGTTTGATTAAATTTGGAAATTACCCAGAATTTCTTTTATTGCTGGATTCTAACTTCACAGTCAATTGAGACTTTTTTGCCCCTAGCCTTTACAAGGGTGCTGTCTCATGTTCATGTTGAAGCAATTGTAATTATAGGCTATTTGAAACTTGTTGAAGATTAAGAAGGAAACTCCTCAATGGATCATTTGCTTTAAACAAAAAATGTTCTTTGACACCTGTCTCAGCTTGTGTTCCGACCGTCCTGCTGACTTTGTTTCCCTTGTAGGCTTTGATGGTGACAGTGTAGAGAACTGAAGGCCTCAAACCGGTCATCATATAAGATCTGCCACCGGGTCCAACAGATATTTCCTCACTAGAGCCATCAGGAAAGTTGTAGATTAGCTTATAGCCATCAATTTCTGCCTGGACTTGATCCCATGACACGCTGAAGCTGGACTCTGTTTCATCTTGGGCAACGAAGTTTGCAGGAGCATCCAGTTCTAAAGAAGGACGTTAGGATATCAGTAGAGAAGCTGCAATGATGCAAACCACACTGAACAGTACCGGGGAAAATGAAAACCTGACAAAGCCCCTCCTTTTTTGGGCGTTTTTCTATATAATGGGGTTGTATTATAACAAAAATAGGAAAAGAATTTTCTTTTAAATATTTCAGATTTGACTTGAGCCAAGATGATTAAATGCTTTGGTTGCAAATATAGTTTTATAGATCTGAGACCTGTCTCAGCTTCCGATGAGATCTTCTTGCTTGCTTTGCTTCCCTTGATGGCCCAGATATAGACAGTGTACGGGACACCTGGTCTCAGGCCAGTCAGCAAATATGATGTCCTGTCAGGCCCAACTTGGATTTCCTCCCATGAGCCCTCAGAAGAAGTATAGGTCAGTATGTAGCCATCAATTTCTGCCTGGGCTTGATCCCAGAACACCCTGAAGCTGGACTCTGTCTCATCTTGAGCGAAGAGGTTAGTAGGAGCATCCAGCTCTGTGTGGGGAGTTGAAGTTAGTACACACAACATCACTACATCAAATGCAAACACAACAAAACTACATGTTTGCTGAAAATTAGCAGTGTGAAGGTGCACCTGCATCCAGAGCATTTAAGGTTAGAAACGCTGATAAAGATGTCAAACTTGGGTCTACCAAGTCTTTGGCCTTTTGATAAAAACAGCTGTCCATTTATTTTTCATTGAGCAATTATGCTCTATTGTAACAGTTGAATGCATGTTAATTTAAAACTCTTCATTTCAGAGTAAAACTAAATAAATAAACATTCAAATACCATTGACTCCAAGTTTGACATAATTTCAGCCTGATATAATCATGATATAGCATCACTACAACTACACTATAATCTATGTTAAACAAAAAACATGCAAAGTAGAGAGGAACTCACTCAGACCTAAAGACATCTAATAATTATTTTTGAGACACATTATAATTTAAATAACATTGTTGATCACTTTAAACAATGCATTTGGTCGGAATAGGTTCAGACTCTGAGAGTTTACAATCAAATTCTGTCCCCGCAAGTGCACTTCTGACCAGTTGGTCTTACTGTAACGCCGCTTTAGAATAAAGGCTCTGTTTATTAAAAAAAAAATCATTCTATAGTGAAAGCAAATTCATAATCCATCTACCTTTTCCCAGTGGGATGATAAAGCTGTGATTTGAAGGAAATAGACTGTAGCTAATGTGTTACTATCTTTCCACTAAATATGAACATACACATTCAATAAGATGTCAAATGTCAAGATCACATTCTCTGCGTGTTGATCTATAGCAACAGTACTTTCAAGTCCATTCAACTGTGGCTTTTTGACAATCAATATGTAGCTTTGACTACTGTCTTTCTCTAGTTGTTCTGGATTGAAGAACAAAATCATCCTTGATAAACTGGTGTATGAGTTATTCTGTTTATCATCCCACATCATCAAGTATTGCAAAATGATAAAGATAATCAATTCATAGAGCAGAAAATCTGCTTTATTCAAATAAATATCCTGTGATTCAGTTGTCAAGTTCTTTCAGTAGATTATCATGCAATGATTTTTCTGCTTCCATATTTCATTGCAGTTTGCCTTTATCATTACCTCCGGAAAACCCATTATGGATAGACACGTGGATATTAGTTCATTATTCTGGTTTTGTGAAACTGTACACGATTACTCTGCCCCTGCCAATTTATTTTTAGTGAGAAGATTTAATTATCTGAATTAATTCCCAACGCTCAGTCGCATATGTTTAAAAAGTTTGTTTTTAAGGAGTTGCACATAAAATCCTAGCACAATTTCAATTTGCATCCTGTTGCTTGATGTATGAGCAAGGTTACTGGAATTATCATGTCTGCAACCCCAATCAGAACAAGAAAATAATCAGAATCTGTTTGTAAACTCTTAAACAGACATACAAAGTACCATTGTGAATATGATTATTTCAACTAATATACAATGACATATCATTCTTATAAATTAATAAATTCTGCTGCTTTCAAATTACATCTAATATGCGTACATTTTTTACAACTATACACATGTAGTAATGATGCCTTTCAATTTTGTACTTTAAAGTTGAGAAAAGCCATTTTCTTTGTTTTTTGTCTTTCTCATTGTCATACTTAACTAGATTTTTAGAGGCATCTGGATAAATCCTATATTTCTGGAAGATGTTCCATTCCCTCTACCCCATAAGCATAAAGCCTAAGAAACAACAACATATATTGCCTCCCATAACAACCAGTTCAAAAGACCCGGTAAGGCGAGAAACCTGAGAGGTAAAACAGCAGGCTTTGTAGAAGGAGCTCAATAGTTTTTTTCTCAAATTTCTTACAGACATTCAACCTCAGGCTATAGTGGATGTATTTTAAAGAGGAATCTATCCTAATTATGTTAAGGAGTCTTTTTCAGAAAGAGTTTAATTCCCCCCTTTGGCAGTTTAAAGGGGTCAATTTGCTTTATATAAAATGTCAACACTAATAGTTTTTAACTTGGTGCTGCCACAAAAAGTCAAGAAACTTATCCAACACACAAAGGATCAGAGACAAATGATTGGTGTTTTTCACATTAGGAACATTTGAGGTAAGAACAACTTGCACAGTCAAGCTCAAGATGAAAAGATTTGAGCATCTGTCTGTGAGGGCTGTAAAGTTACAACTACAAAGAAGATGAGAAATGCTCTGATTTGAAAACTTCTTTGAGAACCACGGGTCCTTGTGCAGTTGTTAAAAGAAAGAAGAATAGAAAATAATCTATTTTGCAGTCATTCAGAGAGATTTAGCTTTCCAGTTAACTTACAGCTGACCACACGTTACCCAAATGTGAGCATCTGCATTTAAGATCAATCAAACAAATATAAACAATCCCAATTTTTTGTCAACTGAACCCAAGTTGCCATTCATGGTTTACCTGTTTCAGCCTCTGTTGAAGTCTTTTTGCTGACTCTGTCTCCTTTGAAGGCCCAAATGTAGACAGTATGGAGCACACCAGGCCTCAAGCCAATCAGCCTGTATGAGGTGCTGTCACGCCCTACGGGGATATCTGAACTAGAGCCTGCAGCAGAGGTGTAGCTCAGCATGTAGCCGTCTATTTCAGCCTGAACTCGATCCCAGGAGACTGTTGCAGTGTCTTCAGTTACTTCAGTGGTGACAAGGTTTGTCGGAGCATCAATATCTGAAAAAGTTAAATTACAAAGAAGAAAGATAAATTAAAGCGCTTAGAAACATAAAAGCTGTCTATCAGTTAAGATTTAGGTACATAATTATGAAGGTTGATATAAAGTTATGCCGGAACTACAGCACAAACTTGTCCTGAATGGGCATATTCACAGGCAGTCATAGATCATATGTGACAGCAACTAAAGAGAAAAAATCATTCATGATATTTGAAATCAATAGGTGTCAAGTGTTATCTGTCTTGTCTGTTTTAAATATAGGACTATGGCGGATCTTGTTTAAAAAAACATAGAACTTAGAGAAGATGTTGAAATTGTCCAGATTTTTACCTACATACAAGTGGTTTGAGTGAGAGTAACATTTAAATAGTTTCAAAGTTAAACGAACGTTCAGATCCCTGCAACTCTTTTGTGGGAAACATGAGGGCAAAGAGCACTTGAGGTTTGACCAGTTGATAAGCACTTCCAAAAGGCACAATATTCCCTTTTTCAAGACCAATCTTTATAAATTGTCTACAGCAGTATTTGTGAAGATAGAACAATGAATTACTTTGTGGAAATGCGTCAATGTCTTTTATTTTTGCCTCATGTTCAGGAAATATACAAACTCGTCACTGAGACGTTTGCTGCTAGACACTAAAGATGATAGATGAGCCAACGCAGGATTTGTTCTCTGGCTCATGTGAAAACACTCTGTGAAGCTTTCCAAAAGAACATCATTGGCAGACGAGTGAACCCTTGGTCATGTCCTATTCACTGAACTCCACAGATTGAACTGTAGACTGAGGACGACCCAGACGCAGAACAGAACAGTGAGCCTCTGTTTCTACAGTTAGTTGGCTCAAGGAAGGCGACGCAAAGAAGATGCAGACGGAGCATTTGGTTGTGCTGAGTGTGGATAGGTGTTACGACCTCCAGAAAAAATATCAATGAAAATGAGAGAGGAGAGTAACAAAGAGCGGATGATGGAAAATAAAAAGGGAGAGTCACAGACGCGTATTAAGAGAGACACAAAGGAAGTGAAGGGAAATGTAAAAGCAATCATCATTTAGGATTATTCCTCTGTGGCAGCGACTCAAGTCAAGGTCAGTCTTGTGTTAGTGTGCAGTCTGCATCGCAAAAACTGATTGATGATTCATCCACAAGAAGAAAGGAACTATGCAACTGTCTAACTCCATATCCCCTTTTTGCATCTTCTATCCCGCTGTCACTTTTCCATCCTTGTGATTACACCGCCTGACCATCTATCGTGAACAAAACTGCAGAAAGAATTTATAATCTTCCTCTCTCTTAGTCTCTCTTTAAGAAAGTAGCCATGAATAAGTTTGAATATCTTCAGAAACAAATACTAAGGGAGCTTTGAATATTTCCTTAAAATGCACATAAAATCCATGTGGGGAAAAAAGTTAATGTCCCACAAAAAGCAGACATTCCTGTTTATAACTGCTAAAGTTTCCTTGAATAGTAGAAATATTTATAAATATTAATTTTGCAAATTGCAGCTCCAACTGTCATGGAGGGGAAAAACAGTCCCTTTGTCATAAAGTGGGAGAAATAGAGCAGCAGGGTGTAAAAATTCAATGAGTGCAAACAAATAAATAAGGCCTTCCACTTTAATAGGGTGGAACTATTTCTTGTGGCCTACTTTATGTACAAATCTGGCCTTTAAAATATGTGACTTTAAGACTGTCATGGTGGAAACAATTAGCCAAAGCATCGACTGCTCTTCCAAATTTTAACAAGATATTAAGTCAAACAAGTGCAACAGGAGTGCAAAACATCCAAAACTTTGCTCAATGACTACTCTCCTTCAAAATCGTTGTCTATTGAGATGTTTTTCCTCCATCTTTTATCAACCACTATGTACAAATATAAAATAATTTTCTTTTACCCTCAGTATACAATACAGGACAGAATCTTGGAAATTCACATTTTCCTATGTAGTGTCGTTGTAGCCATGGCCATTTGATATGCTCGATATTTTGTGAATATTCGGAAGTTAAAATGTATGATGGATCCAGTTACTGCAGACATTCTACCACACTAGCCGTGCAGAATCTGAGGTTACAAAACATAAGCAGTGGCTTCAACCATTTGGAAAACAGCTTATCCATTATGGGTGGCGTGTTCAGCAGAGGCATTGGCCACAGGGTTCAGGGTAGCAGGCTGTCTTTCATCATTTGCAGCTTTGTAGCTTCTGGTGCTCAATGTACATGGGAACTCATACAGTATGACTTAAAAAAAAGAGCCAGATAGGGTGTCATTCTTCAAGAGGCTAAATTATGTCAGCTGTGACAAATGTTTTCTTGTAGAGTCCTGTGGTGACTACAATTTTCTTATGTCTGTCCAGTATTTCTTTGTGGTGTAAGCAGCTCACAACTCTTCATGACAGAACTGATTTGTCTATGTGGCAAAATCTTTGTGAAACATATGATGTAAATCATAATAATCTACTGTCATATTGAGAGATACTGTAGATATGAGAGATATGAGAGAGATACAGGTTAAACCATAGAGATAAAATCTATCTATTGTTGTCTAGTTATTATTTGATACAACACACACACATATGTATATTCACTATAGACTGAGACAAACATTTAAGCATTTAAAACATTAAAGGATCATTTGTTTACTTCTGCACTAGCTGGTTGTCTCTACTCCTACAAAATATTTCACTTTGTACCTGACATTTTTCTTACATTTTGTGTGAAGTCTTGGCTCAGAAAGCACTGACTGGACAAGCCAGAGTAGACGGGGAGCTCCCTCTGGATCACAGGAGGAGCTAGACTGTGTCCAGATAACATAAAAGCTCAAAATTCAACCACTGTGTCTTAAGCCAGACCATGTGCTTTTGGTTATATAGGGCTTTGTGGTGACTTTTTTTAATCTGAATCAGCAGTAGCAGCTGTGGTATGTTGTGTTTATATGCCTTGTAACATTTTGGCAGGTTAGGAACTAACAGACATCTACACCACTGTAAGTATAACAATTTATTTTATCTGCCATTTTCCTAAATGTTTGCTGTCACTGAATCATTTTTCCCTGCAACTGATGGCAATGAAAGTATGCTGTACACCTACGAATCACACTGTGGAAAATCTGCAAGACAAGCATAACTCCGGGGTACCACAGGCTGAGAGTGGAGGATGATTTATAGAGTTGTACTGGAAGCACATATGGTAGTCCAGCTGTATAGTAAAAATTATATATATGCATTTTCTGCTATCCTGCAAAAACAAGAATAATGAATGAAGTTTACTCTCTTGCTTTACAGTGAGTTTTCTCCGTTTTGTGAAATATTTCTATTGAAATATTCAATTTATATATATTTATATATATATATAATTTATGTATATGGGTCCACATAAATTCACAAATGTAACAGTAAAAATTATTTTACCTTGATGAGCACTTGAAAAAATCTTGATATTGTAAATACAGAGTTTAGAAGTGCATTGGAAATGTAGAAAATATCTGCATCATTCAGGGAATTTGAGTACTAGAACTAGTTTTATCAGATAAAGTAAACATCCAAACTGCAACATTTCTCAGAAGAAATCCTAAGAAGTCTATAGGATCTCTTCAAACTCTGTAGGATCTCTTTAAACTCTTTAAAAGCCACTCACTACAAAGGACTTTTTACTGTATGCAGTCATTTATTGTGATAGTGTGATAATGTCACAGAAACTGCTATACAAGGCTCATTATATTCATGACCAGCCATATTCCTGTTCCTCATTTTACAAAAAACACTTTTATTCATCACTGTATACTTATTGTCCCTGCTCTGCAACAACGTTGGAGCTCCTTTGTTTTGTTCCAATCATAACACCAACAGTGATATTTTCCTTTATTACATTTTGCTTCCGTTTGCCTTTTTTTTGGTAGTTTTTTTCTTCCTTTCATGTTGATTTTATCTCCTCATTATAAAACCAAGCTGGCTTGAGGGAAACAGAATTTTTAGTGAGATAATAGGTGACTGCGCTCTTCATGCCAGCCATCATGAGGCCAGTAAAACTGCTCTGGCAAACATCCTGGCTATCCTGCTCCATCACCTCTGAGCCTTTTAGTGTTTCACCTAGAATGAAATATGGTAGCTACTGGAGTGGAGACAAGCCTCTGTCTGTCTGTTGTAGATTACTCCATCCACACGCACACTCAGTTCCTAATCATGAAGGTGGCACACACACATAAAAGAGATCATTAGAGGCAGGGACATCGAGAAGAGCGGTGAGTCCTGCAAAGGCTAATGACAAACGATTATTTAATTTACTGCCTGAGAGTCTTACAAATGGAGGATGAGGAGAAAAAGAGAGAGAGAAAAAAATAGAATACATGGAGTAACCAGAGACCTATTGTGGATTGTGCTGAATGTCAAGAACGGCTGTTGAACCAAAGCTGAAAAATTAATTCCCCCTCACGTTCTCAAACCACTCAAAAACACAATATCTATCTGATGTCTAACTTTACCAGGTGGACTTTGTAAATCACGGAATTTCTCACCTCACCATCAGGGAGCCTCTACAGTCATTACATTCAGAATTATGTTCCTTCTCAGCAACTGTGCTCACCACAACCGTTAAAGATGGTCCAGATTATTGGGCCATAAATTTCAAATTCTGTCACTAACCCATAAATGTACCTTTTGTAAGCTATAATCATCATCCTGTTTTGATTGGCTCTGTGAGGACACCTGTATAAGATGGAACTTGAGTGTTTGACCTTTTATTTTGTTTTCCCTTTAAGATTATGACCACACATCTGATTCATAGATAACTTGACATGAACCATCTTTAATCCATCTGTACTCCGTTTAAATGTAAGCTCAATTATGTTATCCTATCTGTTTCTTTACTGTGTGTCAGCTTTACACGTGACTGATCTGTCATCCTGGTGTGTGTGTATCTGCAGTTTATGTCAAACATTTAGCATTTAATGTCAAACATTCAATGAGGACATCTAAGTTGTAGTAGTGCAGTCCCATGTGATTTTGATTTGTGAATGCTGATGCGTCCACACTGACCTGTGACACCAGTGGCAAACGAAGGATTTCCCTCAGTGGTTCCTTTGATGGCCTGAACTGAGATCTGGTACTCTGTTCCTGGGTACAAACCTGTGAGAAGACACATTTATTTCTGTTTTCTTTTCCATTCAATTTGGGACCAAAAAGTGCAAACTGTCATTAGGTACAATTAAAAAGAAAGGTGACCAAACTAATCTAACGACACCAAAACCAGAGCCTTTATTTCAGTCTTGTGTTCCTTCTGTTAAAAGACTCACCCACAATAGTGTGTTTAGTGCGTGCCTCTTGGCTCCTCTGTACACTCGACTCTTCCTCCTGTCCGGATGGGTCGGTGTGCGTGAGCCTAAAATAATCCACTTCGGCCTGTGGGTTTTTCCAGTCCACTTCGATAGAGATCTCTGTCTGGCCAAGGACTCGGATATCATCAATAGTTGAGACATCTGGGAAGGACAAAGGGTTTGTTGAAATCGTGTGCACAAACAAGAACCTTATGCTGGAAAACCTGTTACAGCATGGGTAATAAAAAGCATGTGGTCAGCTCTTCCTTCACTTTTCCTCAAGGAAGGCGATGATTCTTTAGCACCTTGAAGTGTGACATGGCAGAGGAGGGGGCAACCAGGAATTTCCCCTTTGCCTTGCAGGAAATATCAAAACCAAATGAGTTTTTCTTTTTGTTTTTTCACCCCTTACAAAATTCAATTGACTCGTCAGGTACAATTGATCTTTGTTCTTTGCTGGCGTGTCACATCGATGATATTGTCAGAATAATGTTAGGGAAGGGCATACAAAGAACTAAATGAACATATTCAGTCTGAAAATACATTTCACTGGAAAGTTAAGGAGACAGTGAGGTGCAAATTCAATATTGTGACTGTTTATTCCCTAATAGGGTTGCTGGGGAAACTGGAGCCCATCCCAGAGGTCAATGGGCGGCGTACACACTGGATAGTCCAGGTTCAGAGAAACATCTCTCTCAAAAAAATGTGTTATGAAACATCTTTTTTCTTTCATTGTAATGTATGCTTGCACCTCAGGGGCACGGTAGAGTTGACTCCCAAACATAATCATATCAGGACACATGAGAACATCCTGAAAGAGAATAATTGGCAATGTTATTTGAGAGAGAAAAAAACATATGTTTACATAGACATCACAAAATCACTTTTACAGGCATAAGGTACATATATGTTTTACTTAAAAAACCCTTAAGGTTGATTCCCTCAGTTAAGTCAGTTAAGTATATTCTAGCCTTACATCATATCTCCTGACAAGTCAGCAACCAGCCTTTGTATGTCACTGAGTCAAGTTATGTCACTGCCATTATTTTTTGGAGGGGTATTTTAACAGTCTGAGGTTTGCGTGACAAAAAGGAGCAGGTTTGAATACATTGAAAGTAGCATGCAGGACTGACCTGATTCTGAAGTTCATTGATCAGTTCATTGATTAAAATTAAACTTCAAATTGAACATTTAAGAATGTAAATATATTCGGAGAAGTGAGCACAATACTTGAACTCAGTTCAAATACAGCAACGTCTGAGGTTAATTTAACTGAACCATAACAACATGTTTGTCTAACATTAGATGTAATTGCAATTAGTTGTATATAGAGGCTATGACAAACAGACATAATATAATGTAAAAATGTTTTTGGACAGAAAGTGCACATTTTCATGGAAGAGTAAATGTAATTGTTTTTACATATGTAGACCAAATGAAAACTCTAAATGTTAGTCCTAGCCTGGATGTCCCTCTGGATTTGTGGCACAAAAAAAAACCCAAAAAACAGAGACATAATTTGAATCAAAAAGAAAAAGGTTAGCATATTTTGTGTCATCTTTCTTGTTTTTCAGAGAGCCAGAGAAAAATATTCTGTTAAAACCTTTGAAATTGTCCATCTTTTGAAGTTAAAATGAAAACTATGTAAGTAGAGAAATGTGTGCTTCATTCTGTGTACTCTTCACGCAGCCATAAGCCAGATGATGTTGTGTTTACTTAGGCCCATGTGGGAATGCCATTCTCTGTGAGGTTTTGCATTCTAACCACACATCAGAATCAAAGTAGTTTCCCACTTTGTCTTGATCTGTCTAGCTTACTTCCATCAGTTCTGTCAATTAATCTCTTCCTCTACACATCTGATTCCAACCACATCTGGCAACGACAGTTAATGTTAAACACATCCATGCAACCACTCCCTTGTAATTGCAGTTCTTAATGAAACACTTAGTAATAACAGACTTCAGGATGTTCTCAGTTTTTTTTAGACAACATCTTACAATGAATAAATAAAAGTAAATACAGAATAATGACTTCTCTTTTTGCCCCTCTTTTGAATAATGTTGCTGCTGTTTTTCAAAAAATGAAAGACAGAATTCCAGTTGATAATCACGTTTGTCATTTTTTACCGTAATTATTGTAAAACGAGTTACAAGGCTTGTCAATAATCAAAAGATTATCATGTTAGTTACAGCCATCTGTTTTTTAAAGAGATAGTCAGAAGATTTGTCTATAGAAACTCTGCTCCTACATAGCTGAGTTCATACAAATATATCATTTACAGATTAACTATTGTACTTTGACAAAGAAAAGGCTCTGTACCTCTGGTTTACAAGCTTTATACCTTTGCTGTGGGTTCATCATAGCTGAAATAAGCCATGGTTCCATAGTTGTTGGAGTAAACAGAAATGTGGAATAAGCCAAATCGCATTAAAAATAATTCTTCTCAATGATGCAGAGGAGGTGGAGGTTTTGCAGTTGAAGGTGGCTAATGTAATCAGGTCATGAAAAATAAATGACTATTAAAATATTTCAATCATAAGACCTAATTTATAACAAAAACTATGACATACAGAGGTAAGAGCTTTCTTCCCAACAGTCACAGGTGATGATACCATCCAATAAGGCATGAACACAAACAGGTGATTACTCTTATCAAGAAGTCATATATGGGATTTGGCTTTGATGTGAAAAGTCTTCAATATTTTGTGTGGCATTCAACTAAATATGTAAGGTGTTTTTTTTTTATTTTCCTACCTTCCCATGAAGTTTTAACTTCACCCCTAAAGGCACTTGTAAATCCACTCAAAATGTAAACACCTGGAACTAACATCTGGCCTAACCCTAATCCAAATAATTCTTCAAAAGCACGTCTGCTTTATTTTCAACTCACTTGATATTAAAACGTCTCACTTCATGTTGAAGCAAATTAAGCTTTTTTTGTTATCATTTGCTTTTTGAGTTAGAATCAGCATATATATTTCAATTTTCACATTCACTGCTCACCTGTTGTGGCTTCAATAACATCAGCATCACTCTGGATCTCTTTGATGACAGCATATACGTTGACAACATAGGTAACCCCTGGAATGAGTCCTGTGATGAGATAGGAATTGTCGGAGTTGGGAATCTGAACCTAGGACATAGGAGGCAAAAAATAAAGGTATTTAACTGTAACAAATGAAATGGCTACAAATCCTCTACTTGACAGTGAGCAAAAATATACCTGCTCCATGGCACCCTCATCAGATTTGGGATGATATGTCAACACATAGTATTCTGCCCCTTTGACATGCTCCCACTCAACCAGAAGGGATACTTCCGTCTTTTGGACCAACCGCAGACCCTGAGGTTTGACAACTGTGAGAGAAGCAGAGTGATAATAGAGATTAATGTTTGTTTTTATTCGACTGGAAACCGGTTCCTCATGTCTTTCTCTGTTAGTCTCCTGGTGGTTCACCTTAACTGGCCAGTCCACTCTTGTTACATTCCTTCAAATTTCTATGTAACTTGAAGCAAAGACAAAGTTATGAACCAGACTGAGCAATCCATTATTTTGATACCTGAGGTCTTTATTTTATTTTTCTCAGAACTCAGGGAAAGTATTCATATAGAATACAGATACATAGATAGATATATCTGGACTTGTGCAGTTTAACCACTACTGTACGTGATTAAATGGTATGTGTCCAGTGTGCTTCAGTGGAAGTGATGGAAACTGGGGAAATATTGTGGGTTTTATGGTGTATGTACCTATGGTTGATTCCAGTAACAAAACCATAAGTCAAAAGACAGAAAACAGCACGTCAGCCGGTCTGGGGAGGGAGGCTTTCCTCTGATAAGATAGACTTCCCTGAGAGTATGAGGGAGGGGAGTGAATGGCAAACAGCAGTAGATGTTAAGAGAAGGCATTTCACAGAAACAAGGGCATATATCTGGGGTAGATTTGTTAAACGGGTGCTGAAGGAGTCTGCCATAACTCTGGCAGAGAAGGAATTCACATCAGTTTCAGATGCTGTTCCACAAGGTAAAGTCCGGAAGCTGGATGTTTTCCCTTAAGTGTAGTGGTCCTTTTCCATGCAGGAGCAGTTAATGCCCCCCTGTTGCTACTCTAGACACAACTGTCAACAATCTATCCCCTTAAATGATATGTCAGACCAGATGGAGTGTATAAATTAACATGTTCAGACTGGAAAAGTTGAGTATCAAGACACCAGTTGATGGTAAAAGACAAAGATTTGCAATATAAAAATACTTTGCATGTTTCCAAATCTTACAGAAACAACCTCAATGCTAAGATAAGAAATTAAGATAAGTGTGTAACATAAACCAACCATTGTCTCAACCATTCTTAAAGAGCAGGATTACCATCATCAGTTTGAAGGCAGATTGGCATCCATCATCTAGGTGTTGAAATAGAAAATAGCCACATAAAACAAAGAATGTCTTAAATATTTTGGTTTTGTGCCATATTTCTCCCGGCAGTTATTACGACTATTATTACTAACACCTAAAAACAACACAGTGTCGTTTTTTTTGTTACCTCCCACTTTCCCCTTCCATCCTGACTTTTCCTCTGACATGGTGCTGCTATTGATGTTGGATCTGGTTCAATAGCACCTACACACTAGGGCTGTAGATCTGTCTCTATTCTGTGCCACTGCATGGAAATCCCATCTTGAGAAAGTACAAGATTTGACATTTCTGACCTGCTACTGTGAAGTCTGAGCCATTTATCAGCGTTTTCTGTTTTCTAAAACTGAAAATAGCTTTTCAGCCTTTAATCATTTTCTTCTCTCAACTTTTGTTTACCGTTGGTCATGTGCATTGAAGAAAAGCCACAGACAGTATTGGCTGATGTGGACTTATTTGTTAATCTGCGAGAGGCAGAAGTTTAGGCAGTTTGCTTGTAGCAAAGTTTATGATATTGTGTAGAATTGACTCTCAGCGTGAATTTGCTGTTCCTGCCTGACTGCCACTGCTCATTTTTTCTGCTTCTCTGGCCTCCGATTGCTCTAAAATTCTATTTTGTACTCTGCTCCTGGGGCAGTTTAGTATTGGTGGTTGGGTGAGTAGAGCATTTAACCGGAAAGGTTATGATTTTCCTGCAGCATAAAGAGCAGGATTAAGCCCCAAAAGGGTGATGCATATTGTTGTATTCCTGTGGTATTATGTGACCTGATGTCACAGGTTGTGGTCATAGGTCAGCCCACTGAAAGGGCCCCTTCAGCTGCTCAGTCTGAAGTAATTGTTTTGAGGGATGCCGTGAATTCCTCAGAAGCAGGTCACTGTGGTTATAACTGGACAGTGATCACTTTGGGTACTGCTAGAAAGATTTGCAATGTTAAACAAACTAGGCATTAGTATACTTGCAATAACAGTTTAAAGAAAAGTAATATACTTTTTCACAACCACATCAGGATGGTTCTTATGGGATGGAAACAAAATATTTAAGATTATCCTGGTCATTATCCTGATTATCTTGGTCTGCACAAATGAAGTTTTTTTTTCCAAGACATCTTTACTGGTTCTGCTTTCTCTTAGGCATTATGTACTCAAGAGAAACATTCACTGTACGGATTTTTTAAAATGTGCATTACACTGATTTTTTTTAATGCTTTTGAGATTCATCCAAGTTTTTATAGTTTCCCATTGCGTACCCGTTGGGTTAAAAAACTGTTAGCAGTATTTATTTGAGTTATAGATAGATATAGAGATTGAGTGCATCCACCAGTTCTGTCTGCAGCATCCTCCCACCATCCAAAGACATGCACATTCATCTAATGGGTGCCTTTGGATTTAAACTAGAAGAGACAGGGATTAGACATGTTTGTTTGTCTCTATGTGGCCCTATATGGTAGACTTGCAACTTGCCTAGTGACATCTTCGATAGTTTCCATATTCCTTATGTCCCAATAAAAGATCAAGAGGGTATGGATCCTCATAACTGTGAGTTTTCTGTAAAACACAGAAATTGTAAGTAAAGAGGTAACTGCTTAGCTTCTGAGGAAATAGGACAGGAACCAAAACAGCATCCAACTGTTGGATCTGCAAAATCTCCCTAGTTTTTCTTCAGAGTTTTACCATTAATTTCAGCTAAAAACTTGTGGGTTGCTTTCATATCTGCTTACTGCTGAACTACAAGGCATAAGAAACAGACACAGAAAAAGTGGATCCTGTTTGCAATCCTGTCCAGCAGCAACTGTAGAAAGGTTGTTTAGATCTTTGGTGCCAGCAATTTCCTTAACAGACTTTTTGTGTTGAAAGAGTAACAAAAAGGTGGACTGAATATCTGGTTACGACAGGCTCTAAATTTTTATTGTGATCCCATGTTGTGACACTGAGTTTATCATTAACTTTTAATCTGACCTTGATATGTTCCATACTGCACTCATAGCAGGAGACATTTGATCTGAACAAATAACACAATTTATCTTGACTGTAGACAAAGTAATACATACTGGTGCTCTGATGACTTTTTGACAGTTTTTAGAGCCCTAAACATAGTTCTCTGTCTTTATTTTAAAGTGGGAACACATTCCACTTTTTAGGTTGGTCTTATCAAAAAGCGAGTGTAATAAAGTGACATTAGAGTCGGATAATGCTTTATTTGGATACCCCACGGTGGCAAGTTCCACCTCCAAATTATTGCCATTTTAACTTAGGAAGGTTTCAGTCTGTTTTTTTAGACTATTTGCTTGTGCACTGGATTCCCATCTCATAAATGATCATGGCTTTGACAGCTTATTTGCTAATGAGGTGTTTTATGGCAGAAGAAAATGCCATGTGACAATACTGGAACAACAAACCTGACTTTAATCAGAATAGATTTTTCAATGGATTAAAAGGTCATACGTGTACTCACTCGCATACAAGTTAAAAACAAAAACAATATTACAATCTGTGGATCTGCTGCTCTGTACTCAAAAGGCTTACCTGATGAGCAGTCCTCCCCAAAGAAGCCTTCATCACAGATGCACTGTCCGTCCACACATCGACCATTGTCCCCACAGTCGTTGGGACACTTTGGGATGCTGCAGTCTTCCCCAGTGAAGTGTGGGAAGCACACACATCGTCCATCCACACACTGCCCCTTGTCATTACAGTCACCTGGACACGTCAGTTGACTACAGTCATCTCCACTGTAACCCTGGTGGCAAACACATTTCCCATCCACACATCGGCCGTTGTCATTGCACTCATCGGGACAGGTGGACACAGAACAGTCTGGGCCTTCCCATCCTGGGTTGCAGAGGCAGCTGCAGGAATCATGCTGATAAGTACCATGCCCACTACAGCTTGTGTCCACACCTTTAAAAACAAATGGTTGAAAACCTGTTACAGTCTGTAGCTGCCTAAATTTATTGAGTATGATATTCATATTTTCATCATGATAAAATAGCCTACTGACAAAAAAAAAGGATCTAGAGTCAGTTATCCTGTATCTTCTGGACCTCGCAACCACCACTATTCCTCCCGTTGACTTATGGAGCAGCAGTTGCTAGCTCATCTTTTCTGCCTGACTGTACGGGTCATTATAGCCTACCTGCAGATCCTCCTTTTCCACAGCATCCCTGGGAACACTGGGTCTTTAGGTAGTTGACTTCTTCCTCCAGTCCATTGACTCTGTACAACAGGGACTTGAAGCCATCCGACTCCTCACAATCACACTTGGGTGTTTTCAGCTGGATGTTGTGTTTAAAGATGATGTCATTCTCTCCTTGTTTTGTGGTGTCTCTCTGCAGGCCTTAAACATGTGACACAGTTCTGTTTTCAGCCGCCAGATAATAAAAGGTATTCACAAGATGTTAAAAATCTCCAGTTAGCTTTACTTAGCTACAAGTTACTTATATAATTATGTATGGACACTTGGACACATATTCCTAAATCTACCTATAACTGTTCCCAGTTCCCATCTTTTAATGCTGTCAGACCTGTTTCATCTTGGATTGGCAGGCGTTCGAGGGTGCAACTGGAAGTCCCTGGAATGTCAATCTTATAGACGTGGCTGAAGGTGACTCCCTGCTCCGGGGCTGCAGAATTTGGCTGGTTGTCCGTGGAGCTGACGTGGTGTGACAAGGTGCAGAGAAGGGCCATTAAGCACATGGCCCTCCACAGGAGTCTAACGGTCATTGCTGCAGATCAAGGTAAGAGCAGTTAGTCATTTTTTCCTCTTCTCTTTTGTCCTTTTGACATCAAGAAGGCAGCAAGTGCACAAAACACACAAACTGTTTATGATTAGTCTTTGGCAGGATCTATAAGGCTACTGTACTGTCTCAGAGTGATATGCAGCATTGGAAATCTTCCTAAAAAAACTTGAATAAACAAACAACAGTAAATTACCCTTGCTAGACTAATATTACAACACCAAGAAAAATGTAAAGAAAGAGACAAAATGCAATGATTTGCAGCCCCGTTATACTGTTCAGGTTTATATTTTGTGAGATGTCTCACTGCTAATACATAATATACCTTCTATTTTGAATGAATTTCAATCAGACTTTCTTGTTACTACCGGCACTACATGAGGGAGTCTAAAAAATCTTTTATTGTTGTCATTTAACATCCCTAACTGAATTATTTGACAAATGGATCATTTTTACATTTATCTGGAGTGAAATGATTTGGGGCTCTCTAGAGTCTGAGGTAGTCCCTTAGTAATCCGGCCTCGATCAAGCTAATCAGCAGGAGACGTAAAAAGAAGCTAGATAAACACCTCACTGCTGACTTTTGGCACATCAGATTAACACCAGAGACCGTAGGTTTGATATACCATCTGTTTTTGAGAACTAGCATATGCATTTTGTACAGATTTGATCTTTGGTTGGAACTACAAAATGTGGTACAGACCACTGAAACTGCAGATGTTTGTTGTTGCGCCTGATAGCACCTAGTCTTAGGGTTGCAGGAGGGTCACTTTTGTATTCTGTATGTTTCACATAAAAGTGAGAACAGAAATGCTATTCAGACGAGTTACATTATATTCAGTGAAGCGCACGACTGTATATTTAATCACAGGAAACATGAGCCATTATGTCACTGCATGTGCGTGTGTGGGTGTGTGTGACAGTGTGGGTGTGTTTTCACATGTGTCTGTTCATGTGCAGTTACTCTCATTTCCACAGTTGTAGCTGGAGACGGTGTGCAAATGTCACTTTGCGGGAGATCGTTTGGATCTAAACTACAGATTCTGCTGAATTGGACATTTTATATTTGCAGAAGATCCAGAAGATCTCCACAGGGCTGATGTCATTGTGTTTAATGACGGTGATGTCATGTGAGCCTAGAACTTTGAAGCGGCTTCCTCAAGAAACTAAATTACATGCTTTCAAAATAATAAGCCTGTTTTAAACTTCAGAGGGCCTTTTTTAGACTGGTCTCTTTAGCTTTCTGGTTTAAAACCCTTCGAGGGAACTTCTGATCCAACAATTTGGAGCTTGTGTGGTCTTTGGATGCAGAGACCCTCCATCAGAGTGATGGAAACGTTTAAAAAAAAGTGTGAACAGTGGCTGGGAAGTGGAAACTGCTCAGCATTTTACAGAAGCACTTCAAAACATTTTTGACTTGTACAAGGTAATGTTCTGATTTGTAAAACATGTAGAAACCATAATCAAACCAAATGTAAACTCTATAATGACAGAGACCACAAGTTTAGGCCTAGAAAACAGATTTTGAAGACAGGACAGAAAAGTACAACTCTTCTTCTCCTTTAATTTAAATGTTTTAGCATATCGTAATGTAAAAGCAGAACACTATCTTGCTGTTGTTCAAAAATATCCGCAAGATTTTGAACCCTTGTGGAATTTTGAAAAGGACAAGCCAGTGACCTAAAAAAAGTCTGTTTTTAGAGGAGACTTATTGAACATTGAATGCTTACACAGCTGGAAAAAGTAGAAAATGTGCTGAGCGAAAAGAGATTCTAAAATCCCCATGATTCCACACAGCTAGATTATTAAAATGTCAACAAGTGGAATGAAACTCCGCCAATCTTCCACCCACCATGATGATACGATTATCAGATTTACAGCAATTGTTATTGTGAGCCCTTATACACTCAGAATATTTGAAGTTCTTATTATTGTAAAAGGTTTCCTAAGCAATTGTTGTCAGTGCTTACTACTCTGATTAGTAATTATCAGTAGATATCTATGATCCAGCTGAATTCAACACATGACAGACTGACCTTTTCTTGTTGCTTCCAAAGTCTGATTGATTGGTTTAAAAACCTTTAGTTACAATCCATCTGGCAAATTGTTTATTTTTGCCCGATGTGGATGTCAAAACTTTTACTTAAGAGAATGTTCAATCTTTTGACAAAAACTTTTGACAGTAAATCATAGATGTCAATTTGACACAGTATGGATAATAAACAGTGATAAAGGAAGGGCAGTAAAGATTGAAAAACTGAAAATAAGGACAGATTTAGTGATAAAGGGTGTAAAGGTGAGAGAATGATGATGAAAAAGACTGAACCATAATCCTCACTTGATTGACACTAAACTGTTGTGCAGAAATGTTTTGGAATTGTGCTTATTGATCTGCCTTGAGGTTTAATTTAAAACTTGCCCTTTTTAAATCCTTTTCTTCTTCCGTATAGAGCAGATAGTGCTGTAAATGACCAAGCATATAGCAGAAGAATGCAGCTGTGTATTGGTGTGGTGTTGAAGGGGTTAATGAAAAGAAGAAATTAAATACACAGAGAGATCACTTAAATTTCTACAGTAATGCTTGTGATTTTGTGAAGTTGAACCTGAAATATAATCAGTTTCTCACTTTTTCAGGAACCAAAAGGCAAACCAGTGAAACAAAACATTCAACTTTAGTGTAGTCAGATAAATAGGGATGGATATGCCATAGCTGGTTGCAGGACGGAGCATTCACACAGGAGCAGGAGGCATTTATTATATGAACTCCAGTGAAGCAGCAAGATAAAGATGTTGAACACATGTTTGGCCTTTGTGTCCAAAACATTTGTAACCTAAATGCACTTGACTGTCTCTTGTCACTCCAAGGCTGAATCACACAGCAGGGAAACAGGATGCTCTCTGTCAGCATAAGACCTGACTTTCAAGTGGAAGCAAGTAAAATTCAACATGTCCATAAACATAGTTGGAAATTCCTCTTTGACAATAACTCCGCTATGTTAAAGCAAGGCGATGTCAGTGGGCCCGTAAAAATGTTTGTTGACAACATGTAGTGTGTTCACTCTCTCATAATGAGAAGTGGTGCTCAGGCCATATGTGTACAGTATGTGCAGCTTGGCATTTGCAGCAAACTAGCAGCAAGCGAGGGAACCTCCGGGGGAAACAACAGAAGCACAATCATCCAGAGACAAGATGATATAAATCAAAAGACACTTTTCACTGAAAGCATATGGATGTGTCGTGAGGAGCAAAAGTGTGCTCTACAGAGCTTTGAAAACATGGTCAGTATTGAACAATGGGTCGTTAATATGAAATAAGGAAGAGACACGCACAGCTTTTTTTTTGGTGGTTTTTTTTCTTCCCTGAAGGTATAAAAACTCTGAAAAAGAATTTGAGCTGGGAGTAAAGAGGCAGAAAAAGAGAGGCTGTAGGAGACTTAGTCTTTTTGAGCACATTTGCCCGATTCTCTCTCTTGAGAGCCATTAAGCCAAAGACAAAGAGCTGACTGTTTCACCAGGTTTCAGTTCAAGACTAATTTCTTTGGAAGAAACCAACCAGGATGAGAATGAGGAGAGGCAAGGTCATGCATGCCTTTATGTGCGGTTTCAGACTGGTGGAACTCCTTTCCCTTTGCCCCTTCCTTCCCCACACAGCAGCTTGCAGACAGAACATGGAAACTAAAATGATAAAACGCGGCTGAGAGCAATTATTGTCTGAGAGCCCAGCTCATATCTTCACGATTCTGTCTGCCTCCTGCTGCCACACAAACCGCAAGGAAACCTCGATAGAGAACTGGCTTTAGAAACGCTGAGGCTCTATTCCGCTTAGTGAGGCTCCCAGATGAACACTATTGCTGGCATCAATAAATCAACCTAAAGTCTTGGCACACACCATCTTTTTAAAATCTTCCATATGCAAAGGGTAGTTGTCAATCAGTGGGTGAACTGTAAATGAAAAATACCAGATCCATAAGTATGGTTTGATGTTTCTATGAAAGCAGTCACATGCAATCTCAACACTTTTCATAAGCCACCTTGTGTGTCTTTCTCTGTCCATTGCCTCTGTTCGCCTCCTCCTTTCTATCATTTCACACAGCTGAGGGCCCACATCTGTAGCTCATTTTGCAAGAGCTTCTGTGTATCCCCTGTGCCAGCACAGTAGCATTAAAGGTAAATCTACTGGATCCACAGCCCTATGAGAATATATATCACCCCAGCATACAGTTAATGTAAATATTTAGATTATCATCACTGAGGAAAAATGAACTAGCAGCTTTGTTGAAAGACAATAGAAGATTATCTGCAGTACAATAGCACCATTTATTTGACGTATTAGTCACAAAAGATCGTTTTAATATGCTTTTACAGGAACTAAATGCTGTCACGGCCACTGCAATGGGAAAATAATCATTCTGATTTATGTCACACCGTCTGAGGAGTTATAAATATTTGACTGAACTTCTTCACTCATCCAAATTACGACATGTTTTCATGGGGAATTTCAAACTTGGAATATGCTTAATTTATTTTCTGTATTTTCATTGTAAACTCAAGGTATTCAACAATAGGCACTCTGTCTCACTTTGCTCACACATATTTCCACACGCTCTGATGATATTTTACGGCCATAATAAAAAAAGCTGTTAGTTGGAGCTCGTGGAACTTTCTACAATGAGTCACATATCAATCAACAAAGATTTGCCATCGGATGTCACAGGATATCTTGAATTTTCTCACCGACAAATGCATACTAACGGAGGAACAGTTATGGTTCTGGAAACCAATAAATTTGGGTTCCCAAGTAACTAACAGCAGAATCACATGTGTGCATTGTCTCACCCAAGCCTTTTAAACCATCATCTCATCATGATATAAGACATTTGGAAGAGGAGGTCAAACACAGATAGAGTAAAAACAAAAGAGTGATAGAGTTTATAAAGACCGAACGGGAGATGATAGAAAAACAAAAGTTGAGAAAAGAAACGTAGGATAAACCAGATCTTCTATCAACCAAAACTGAAGGTCACTCATGCAGCAGAATGTATTTTTAAAATCATGTTAACTGAAACTACCAACAAAGCTCCTAATGATATAAACACTACTAATATTATCATGTTAACAATAATATTTCAAATCCTTATGAAAAAGTTCACAGTCAGCATTTTATGAAAAGAGACCAAATTGAATGAAACTGTCTTACCCTTGGGGGTTTTCTTTACGTTTCCCCTCCTTTACTTTCTTTGTTTCTGTCTTTTCTTTGAATCACTGAAAGTTGCTCTCTGGACCTCTCCCTCTGCCACCTGTTGACAGGCCAGAGCAAGTGACTCAAAGATCTCTGCACTGCCAGTCACTTTAACTCTCTCCCTCCCTCTTTAAATGGCAAAATCTCCCCAATGCCTGTAGGCCAATGGGCGGCCAGTCTGGGAGTGTCCCTGTTCCTCTTCTCCTTCAGTGGTTGAATGAAAAGAATAAAAGACCGGAGGAGGAGAGATGTTTACATTTTCTTTAAAAGGTACTCACCCTTTACTCAAACACACTTCTCAACTTGCCTCACCGTATAAGCCATTTATCCCCATTTATATTTAACACATGCTTTTATTCATGTGTGTTTAGCAGCTTAAGTAGAGAAATTTGACATTAATTGCTTCTGCAGAAGGATCTTAAACACTGAAACTGAATAAGGGTTTTGGTGGAAGTCGTATGACTGAACCCAAAAAGCTCAGGAATGTAATGTAATGTAATTAACAACTTGGGAATAGCTGCATTTGACTGAATACATTTTTAAAAATCAAATAAGAGCACATGAATACTCATACAGGCAAACAGCATGTCGTGTTAAAAGACTAATACTGAAATAACACCAACCCTAACCCTGGAAATACAGTCTCTGATGGAGTCATGATAATATTTGCTTTAAAGAATTCATTGTTCTGAGGATTTGCAGTTGGTAACCAGATAGGGTTACCCTGTTTTGACTTTTATTGTCTTTAAAATGTTTTTCACATTGTGTTTTTTAAAACTGGCCACCACTAAGTGTTCTGCAAAAAACATTGCTGCTAACTCGTTCCTGTCGACAGGAAAACCACAAGTTTCGAAATCCTTCTCTCAAAATCCTCTCTCAGATGGTTCCCGTTACAGAAGAAATAAAGAGCATGAAGTTTGTTCTGTCTTCACAACCATAGAACCCATGTGCCAAGGCAGTAGTTTCTGCTGACAACGACAGTGAGTAAGCTTCAAATTCATGTTGGAACCAGGAGAGTAAGATTATTCAAATCATGTTTGTGTAAGACAGAAATTTGTATTCTGGACAGGTTTACCATGTACAGATTTTTTGCCTTGATAACTAACTTACCCAGAATGCCATTAGTCACTTGGAATTATACAATAGCAAAAAAGAGAGCTCATCATTTATAGAATATAATATGGTCTTCGATTAAGAAAAAATATACTTTTTGTCAAGATCTTTTGTCAAGATCATGTAAAAAAAAGGTATATATATGCAAAAATACCTCTTTCATTCATTTTAACAGTGATTTAATAAGTTATTTACATATCTAGCCAAGAGGAGTACCGTTGCCTCACGTTAAGAGGGTTCCCAGTTCGAGTCCCCAGGGGAACCGGGATCTTTTTGTGAGGAGGTTGCATGTTTCTTCCTGTATCCGTGTGGGTTCTCTCCGGGTACTCCAGCTTCCTCCCATCTTCCAAAAACATGCACGTTAGGTTAAATGGATACTCCAAATTACCCCTTTGAGTGTGTGTGGTTGTTTGTCTCTGTGTGACCCGGCGATGCACTGGTGAACTGTCCAGGGTCTACCCACCTCACCCGTATTTTATACTGGGATAGGCTCCATCACCCCAGCGACTCCTTTGGGAATAAGCAGTACAGAAAATCATTGGATGGATGTGAAATTCCTCCAGTGTTATTAGTTAGATCCTTAAGCTGATCTTCACAATGTAGTGGAAATCATGATACATGGACTGATAAATGGAGCTTGGGCACAAGAAAAACCTGTTGAGTTTTGCTGTGGATTTGGATCACTTGCCGAACCTTGAACAGCACATTCTCACTGGGGGAAAAACGAGGAAGCAATAAAATCCTTATCACTTCAATGACATTTATTGCTCCTCTCTCAATAGAGAAACGCTCTTTACCTCGGCTGTAACTCATTTTGTGTGAACAACCGCCATTGACTTTCTTCAAACCAAAACATTTACTGAATGGTCCACTTCAGTTGTACACTGATATTCCACAAAAGATTCTCCTGATCTGAATGATGAATGACTCAGTTAATGAGAGAAATTAATTGAAACATGAATTAACTTAATTTAGGCATTAAAATATAACCTTGAAATACCACGGCGTTAAATACTTGACTACCACTTTTGAAATTTAAATTTTGATAATCAGAAACCATCACACTATGACTCTCACACTGACATTTTAGAATGAGGACTGAAGAAGGTTTATTATAGTGCCTTGAATTTACTTTTATCATGAAAGATTACTTTTATGTACAAATTACTCATATAGAAAGCCACATGAATAGAAAAAGGGCGGCACGGTGGTGTGGTGGTTAGCACTGTCGCCTCCCAGTTTGGGAAATTTTCACTTCTCTTGACCTTTAAATATGTGTACAAAAAAAGTTAAATAATTTCCCCAAAAATCATACTGTGGCTTTAAATTTGAGTTAGTCTATATAGCAAATGTTGTTTATCCTGAAGTATGAAACAAAACAAACAAAAGATGGTACATGTATTCATGATTTGTCCTCTGTCCTTGTTTGTCTCTCTGTGTATTTTAGGTAAAGTGAAGCCATTCTTTTCAAAGATAAGCTTGAAATGTCACCTTATAGGGGACATCACTGTCTGGACATCCAGAAAAAGGACCCTCAATTATCAGCAGAGGCACAGCAAACGCCAAGAATGGATCTGAACATATGCATGAACACATAAGCAAAGATGGATAAATCCCTCAAAGACAAAATGTCAACAGCAAAATCACAATGTACATAGACTTTTTTTCAGCACACTTCACTGTTTGATGAAAGATCTTCTTTGTTTTGTTCTAATGCATCCCTCTCACATGTCCTCTATCCTTTTTCTTGAAGAAAAACCAGCTGTATTAAACATTTTACAGCTTCCCACAATTTTGTCATATGCACATTTCTGAGGCACTGCAAACTGTAAATAGACTCAAGGATATTAAATCCTATAATATGTTCTGATATAGCTGAACACCTATTTTTCATATTTTATTTAATGTAAATAAAATGTATTATTATTCAATTAAAAAATCCTGTCTCTCAGCAAATGCAAAGAATACTTCACGGTGAAAAAAGATCCATACATACACAATGTTGCAGGGACATGTGTGGAGTTGATTACATTTACAGTGCGTCATGGGACAATGAGAAAATGTCATGCATGTGACCATATTTTAAGTAACTTTCAGTGTCTGTTTCCTATTGTGCGTTTGTTTCATTCCACACTCGGAAGCATACCTCACACAGATGTAACAGAACTCTTCCCAGCAGGATGAATTTTATATTATGTTTTCTTTAAAGTGGTGCATGTCTGTACCCTATTTCTTTTCTCTGGGAAAAAGGCAAATGGGGCTGTTATTAGAAGACACACACACCTCCAATTAACTTTCTTTATTCATTCCAGCTCTGTTCCACCCAGCTGCCTGTGAAATAAAAATAAGCCCTTATTCAAGGCATCAAAACATAAACCATAGCATGCATAAAGGTCAACATAATTGTTGAATATGTGCTGTCTAATCCCATTAGTTTGGCTTTTGTTTTGCAAGCATTTGTGGATTAGATTAATTAGCATCATTTTCCGCTCCCTTGGAGTTCACATTATAGTAAAGCTAGGAATGTAATTTTCAAATTCTGTAAGTCCTCAAACTTTTTGGAAAAAAGGCACTGATATGCACAGAGTAATTATACAATTATGTTACTGAAAAAAAACAAGTTTGAACAGAAGTAAACATATTATAATTAGCAATATTTTCATTAAAATTTTTAGTGGGAACTTAACTGATTGTTTGACTGTGATATTTGTTTATTTTTGTTTTTATCAATGACTCTTTTAATGAGATGGAAACAACATGGAAAAAATTGTCGGCTGTGCACCAATGCAGGCCTTCCTATCACCAATTTTAAATGAGCACATACTCATTCGCACAAATGAAACCAAATTAAAACATTGATTACAAACCTGGAAAAAAACCTGGTGCTTTTTAAAAGCTGTTACAAAAGGTCGGGCCTCTTAAACAACCTATAAACTTCATAGTGCTTACATGACTCACCAAATTTTTCTTTGCCACATCAATCTAAGTAAAACATTTCAGCATCAAAGCTATACAGCAATACAGTGTTTTGAGAACAAATGTGTGCAATCCTAATGTTTTCGATAAAGGATATGTTCATTTTAGAAATTAAGAATGTAAAACCTTTTTTACAGATTTTCAGAATCAAGGAAACCATGTTGAAATGATAGATTGCTTTTTTATAGAACATGTGCCCCTACATTTTATTCACAAAACCATTTCGCTGCGATAATTGTTCTGGTTTGGGGTTTTTGTTTTTTATCAATGTGGAAAAATGGTGCAAATGATTGCTTGTGTTGTGATCTAGTAAACAGCATGCAGTTCACATCTGCAGTTCAGATTTTTGGAATTAGGCACAAACGTAAGGTTTAAACAAAATAATTTGTCATCATCTGAATTGCAAAACTCCAATGGGTTTTTTTTCCTCTACATTCTAACTTTCTCCACTGTGAAGCTATTATGAAAGGTTTCTTAAAAATGTTGCTGTGCTTTCCTGTCTCTTATTCACTTGAAATAAGATTATTAACAACACATCCTGCTCATGCCATGTTCTGTTTATATTGTTTTGATAAAATCAGCTAAATGATGAGCATTGCGCATGAATTGAACCAGTTTAACGTGGCCACACAAGCAGATGGATTTCAGTAGATTTATAAAAGACAAGACATCAATTGTATCCTTCCTCAAGCTCTTTTTGATGTCTTCCTGTAATTAAAGATAGAAATGAGGCTCCCTAATGGTGAGAACAATATGTGAGAACTTGTAGCAACTGTTTTCAAAAGGAAATTAAGCTGCAAAATTGCCTTGTTATTTCTACCCATGTTCAAACATATCATGTCAAGGTGTCATTAAACAAGCAAATGGTTGTATTGCTTTTAACTACATTATAATATGTGATTTCAATTATTGTTCATGATTAGAAACGTCAAGAATAATGTTTTGCTTTTTTTTCCTCTCATAATTAAACACACTGTACCAGAACAGTAAATTTTAAACTCGATTTCCCAACCGAGGTGAAATAGCTACATTTATCCACAGTGCAAAACATTGTTTCACATAACAGACCCTAACTAATATTATTTTTCTTATGCTGTTTGACAAAAACACAATTCAAGTTTAAATTTTACATTTTACTTTTTCAAAGGTGCACCCACATCATGATGTCTCGTTTAAAGATCTAGCTAATGTTCATTTGGAAACTCTGAGGAGAAACATGAAAACTTCAACAGGATTGTCAGTTTGAAATTTAACCTGTACAACAGTTTCCAGAATCGTTTAACTCTTCTGTAGCACTGCCTCCAAGATATGGTTGAGGCTAGGAGTTAAAAGTATTATGAATACATGGTTAAAAAGTTATGAGAGCATAAAACATGCAGCCCTGTTTTAAAGGGAAATATGAAAAGCTCAACATCGTCATGGAATATATTTGTTTCTCCATTTTAGTTTAATGCAACTCAAAGAAAAGGTAGCATTTTTTGCATTCGATCAGCTAACATGCAGTCGCAGATCTATATTTGAGATAGAATAGCTCTAAAAAGCTTTTACATGTAAGGTGATGGAGCATGTCATATTGATGTGTTGTTATTTTAAGATTAGAACTATTGTTTATATTTGCTGAAGTAGAAAAAAATCAGCTTTTATTAGGAAGGATCTAAAAGTCTTGAGATATTAAAAAGAGACCTTAATATGAATGCCGAAATCAGGTCAGGCCTATTCCTTTCTAATGATGCCAGCACCTCTTACATCTCTTCCCTAAAGTACTACATGTAGCTGCTATCTAGCTTTGAGCCAATACAGAAAGGCCATATATTTAAAAAATGTTTAACTATTCAATCAAGGCAACTATACATAGCATTCTCATGTACTAAACAAAATTTAGCACCCATCATGAAAACATAGAGTCAAGCAATCAGTCTGACAAAGGCTGACCTCACGAGTGTAAATACATTTGGTATCCATGAGATAGTTTTAACTACTACATTTGTATCTATGCTTTGAGTAATGCAAACCTGAAGTCCTGGTGGTTTCCTAAGATAAATATACAAAAAGCACATTACTCTCCCCTTTGAACTTTATGGTATTTTCATGATGGTATTTAATCATGAAAAGGCTAACCGTGGTGGAGGAAACTAAAACACTACTGATTGTGTTTCCTCGTGGATCTCTAACTGAAAGGGCTGATTTGATCTATATGGTGAAGGCCTGTGAGTGAAATAGGAGCTGTCACACAAATCTGAAAAAGACCTCTAAACACCGAACACATGAACCAGGTTAAAGGGCAGCTAGAAAGAAGGCTATTATACACAAAGGACCACTATTTTTAGCTTCTTTTTTTGTTGGGATGCTGCTTTTTTATAATATTTATATTTTCACAGTTGTGTGTTGTTTTCAGCTTGTTTGCATCGAACTAGAAAAAGCTGAACATGCAACATTCTATAAATTCTCTCTATATACAGTATATGTCTATAGTCTTGGAAGCTTGAATTTTTTTAACTTATTTTTTCTTCCAGTGGAAAACCTATGTGACTTTCGTGGAAAGCAGATCAGGCAAGAGGAAGCAGTGTAGATAAAATTTAAGTGATTTAAGAGAAAATAGATTAATGCCATATGATGGCTTGGCTGAATGTGTTCCACTCAGAGCCTTTGTTGTGTTCTCAGATTTCTTTTGATTACTACCACATTGGACCCATAAGAACAACTTGTGGAAACACATACACATGTAATTCACTGTCTCATAAACTACAAGCTTTTGTGATGTCTGCAGTTAGCACACCACATTAGAATTATGTACTTTGTCAAACATAGAAAATATCAAAGGGAGCATATGCTAAATATTTGTTGGTTTACACATTGATCATCTATCACATAGTTGAATAGTAGCTAGCTTTCAGGTTAAATCCTGTAAAAATGTGCACTCTGTTCTTTGAGGCAAAATGTGGTAATATGCCTTAAAACAACACACAACAACTGTTGTCTGTGCTCAGCATATGTGAAATTTTGTGTAAGATTTTCCTTTGGAAAAAAAACACAATATTGTTTATAAGAACATTCCTTTATGAAAAAAGAAAAACTCTACAGAACGGTTGTCTTTCTGTTCCTTCACAGAAATTTCTAGAATTGTGTTCAGAACCCATGGAACTGAGACTAATTTCAAGGCCAAAGAATATCCAACCTAGTTTAGAACAATGAAATCTCAGTGTGTCAAGGCATACATTCAGAGATGCAGAACGATTTAAAGTACTGCGGTACATTATTTAACTTGGATTGACTGGAAGGAAAGGACAGGAAAAAGCTTACAGCTGAGGTCAAGCCGAGAATCTTTCCACCATCTCAGCCCCTCACAAAGTATAGTTCTAAGCTATGGCGACGTCTCCTTTTTACGGCTCTAGTTTGACAGTAATGGGCACGTTCCATACTTTAAAAGGTCAAACAACCTTCTAACACTTCTGTATGTGCATACGGACAATTTCAAAGTACACATATGCCCTGGACATCTCTTGTTAGCTGCATTCTCATATTTATTTCTATGTTTATGCTGATATGACGTACACTGTAATGGTGTATTTGTGCAAGCTTTGCTCCAGCTAATGCAAGGTTATGACATTTTTGCCCTGATAAATCAAACATGACAGCTTGTTTTTATATCAAGAGTCAGAAACTAATTGAAGCAACCAAATTTTCCAGAGAGAAAAGCCAGATACATAGTCATAGAAAAATGTAATTCCATATACTCGGAACAAGACCAGAAGAAATATATATGTATATTTATACATCTATATCTATCAATCACACGGATCATTGCAAAAATTCTAATTGTGTTAAGACATGAAGCCTAAGGATGATCAAACCTGAAAGTGTCTGTTTATCACCATCCGAAAACGTTTGCTGCATCATAGTATCCACATACAAACAGCAGTTAAAATGAAAACATGTTTCTATCCTCTCTAATTACCTAAACAGATTAACTTGCTGATGCTCATCAGCAACTGAGTTAATTGGAACAGACATGGGGAGTCAAGCAGGAGTCTGATGGACGGGTTTGTGCAAGCCGCTGTGACAGAGCTCCTCAGGCTGATGTGGTTACCAGTCCTCAGGGTTGGGTCATCTCCTTAGATGCTGTGTGAATACCTGACCCCAATTCCACCAGCTGACACAACCCAGAATTGCTCATGCTTCTGATCCTCGAGACTCTCCAAAGAAGAGACAAAAGTAGGAGTTAAAAGAGGAACGAGTTGGAGCAAGTAAAGTTCAGCCCGTTCCTGCCAACACTGCCGGCTGATGCTCGTTAGACATTATAAATACTTCTGGAATAGACTGGAAAGTGTGGATTTTGTGACTTCCTTTATAAAAATCAGCCATCCGGGAACTTTAGTGCAGACAAAATTCAGTCTAAAGAAAAATTAAGAGGGACCCATATTCCCCTGCATAACAGCTGCATTTTGACCAATGAGAGTGCTTAAAAACTTCTTACATTTTCAGGCAGAAAAAAGGAGAAAATCCATTATACTTGACAGAAAAAGTAAGGTTCTTTGCCTCTGACTGACAGGCCGAGATCAGGTCGAGGCCTTCATCGGAAAACAGTGGTTCCCACTTACTCAGTGACTGACAGTGATAAATAATGTATGGGTTCTGTTGATCTTTTGTGCTTAATCTTCCGATCAATACATTCTGTCTTTTTTATACAAATGAAACACACACAAAAAAATTGACAACATGACTGCAGGTATCTTAAAACACTGACACTAAGGAAATTATTATAACTCTGTAAACCAGCACCTGGAGTTACCCTTCTCTCTTTTTGGTCAAGAAAGATTTGTTTTCAAAGCGTGCAGACTACACTTCCTAGAGCACTGGTGGTCCTACAAGTATTATCACAGATGTCTGAACCTCACCAAACCCCACCAATAATTCCTTTGTTTTCTTTCTCTTTGCCCTTACCTTGATAACTGGTCTCACTTCAATTTCTCATCACCTCTGAGTGTTATATTCTTTGACCTCAAAATAACAATAACATGTAAAATAGATGCCATAGGAAACCAAACTGAAATTAGCTAAATTGTTTCTTGTAAAACTTTGCTTTAACTTTTTCCTCATTGCGAAAAATGAGTTACTGAGGAGGAAATTTAGTTTGTCATGTCTGCAGTACACCCACAGGCATCCCAACAGATAATTTTGAATAATTTATTGATCAAAAAGGTAATATTTCCATAAAATTTAAGTAGGAGATGCCATTGTTTTTATAAACTCCAGTCTAGTTTTTTGCAATAACTATATAGAGAAAAGTATCACAAAGGTTATTGCGGACACTTTCAAAATGTTTGTGTGTGTTTGTGTATGTCTGACAGATTTCATCTGTCAGTTGGAATTGATATCATACACTCATGAAAGAGGGTTACAAAATTCCTGTGATGTGAGACCAAAATGCCCATGGCCACTTCAGACTTGTACAACCCCTGTCCAACACTCTGTATTTCTAACTTTACTCAGGAGATATCTGTACCTGGCGATTAAACATAGAGTAGAATTGGTCTCTGATGGGTGTGGTACAGGATAGCAGTAGGTAGCGTAGCTGATGTGATCCCATCCAAAGATGGTCTGTACTCATGTGTTTTATCACCCTCAGATGTGTCTCATAAGCAGCATGCATGCCATAAAGTTGAAAAGTCAGCCTCTGACTCCTGGGGAAATGCTAGGCATTCCTAAGTTATGGAAACCAGGGACCTCAGAGTAATTTAGGTCAAGGCCTCCTGCTAAATGAGCTGTATCTGAACAGTGCCTTCTAAGAAGGGAAGGATTTCACACTCTAATGTGTCAGTGAGGGTAACACAACATTTACAACTGTTAGAACCAAGCTCAGTCTTTGCGTCAGACTGAAAGGGATAGTTCCAAATGTGTGGTTTGGTGCATCAATCAGTAGAAATGCTTAAACACAGAGTAAAGCCAAACACCAGGGGGTTAGTTTAACCAGTATGTGTTCCAGCAGTGTGTTTATTAGCGTTTGTGATAAACGTCCAGGAAGCATTGTTTCTACTTGTAGCATAATGTTTGGTTGATGGATAATGATCTTATAGACACTTTGTCAGTTTAGAAAATGAAAATTTACGACTTTTGTATGGACTGAACTTCAGATGAGTGTTTATCGACAGCACATTGTTGCAATGTCTTTGGCGAGCACATGAAAGACACATGACCCCACGGTTTGGTCAGAAATGTTCTTTGCTTTGAAATAAAGAAAACACATTTTATTGATGGGCTGCATGGTCTGGTGGTTAGCACTGGCACATCACAGCAAGAGGGCTTCTGGTTCAGCTCTCAGCTGGAGCCTTTCTGGGATTTCTAAATTTACCTTGGGCTTACGTTTGAGTGTGCATGGTTGTTTGTCTTGTGTGTTGCTGCAATGGGCTGGCAACCTTTTCATGGTGTACCCAATCTCCAGTTTAATGGCAGCTGGGCTGGTCAAGCTGCTGCCCCTATTAAGTGGGTATGGAAGATGGATGAGTGGACATTTATATCGTCTCTAATGCACAATCAATTACGTTCTCAGTTTGTCACGTTAAATTTTTCTTGCTGTTTAATTTTTTTAGAAAACATGAAAAAGTCTTGGCACCATCCCCTCACAGCAAGAGGGTTCCGGGGTTTGAGTCCCCAGGGGAACCAGGACTTTTCTGTGTGGAGTTTGCATGTATCCCTGTGTCTGTGTGGGTTCTCTCAGGGTTCTCCGGCTTCCTCCCACCATCCAAAAACCTGCATGCTAGCTTGATTGGACATTCCAAATTGTCCTTAGGAGTGAGTGTGAGTGTGAGTGTGCGTGGTTGTTTGTCCTTGTGTGTCTCTGTGTCTGACCCCGCCTCTCGCCCATTGACTACTGGGATAGGCTCCATTCCCCCGCAACCCCTTTAGGGAATGACCGGTTACGATAATGGATGGATGGATGAAATAGTCTAATCAATTTTGCAATGACATCGTATTTTCTTTTTAGAAGTTATATGTTTTTCAAAACAGAACATTAAGTCTACGTTAAAATGTCAATCATTTGATGTGATTTGATGCCATCTGACTCATGTACATGTTGGCAAATACAGATATGTTTGCCTGACTTTTAACAACTTGTAATAGGATGTTTTATAATGTCAGAAGCTACCCTTCAGGGAGAGGGCATTGTCATTTCTAACCATAAAAATGTCAAAGCTTCAATGTACATATGTGTACAGTCCGCCTGTCTTTCTTAGATTACATCAGTAAACACTCAGATAAGAAAGCTCAGCAGCAAATGAACTGCTTGGTCATCTTCCAACAATCTCACCAAAGGACAAAATGTACAAAAAAAGCTTCTTGTCCCTTTTTCATCCCTGAGTGGTATGGAGTAAATCAGTTTGATGTTTGATCAGCCAGGGAACCTTTATTTGCTTTAATCATGGTGTTCAGGGTGGAATAAAAGAATGTATAAACTACAATAACAGAAGCCATTACTGATTAATGTTGGGGTGGTAGGTTGGCTGCCAGGAATGTAATAGCAACATTTTTTTCTTGGTTTCTGTGCATTGAGTCTTGAGCCTTCAATGTGTGGATTTATGCTGGAATAGGTTTGTACTAAGGGCGCTCTGTTTAATTATCTAATTTTTCAACGTACAATCTAGTTGGAAGACATTGCTTTGATTAGACAGCATACGTTCCGTTCCACCATATTATTTGTCCATGGCACATTATTTATTTATTTGGAAAACTGCACTGCTCCCTTCTGAAAGTGGAAAATGTGCTTATTGTGTTTCTCCTACATATGGTATTGCAATTCCCAGGTGTAACCAGCCTTCACAGCCATGCCAGTTTCAGTCATTTTATATTATTGCACAAGCAACTGTACCACCTAACGGCTTTCGGTGTGGCATTTTGTGAAGTCCTTTGAGCTAAAATTCGAACTTGGTTTCATATACAATATCACATTCTCGTAAGCACTACACTCATGCATAAAATGTTCTAGTATATTAATAGAGAGACTTTAAACTGGACCCTGATGGAACTTTAAAGGTTAAGCAAATTAATCCTGGGCTGTATGAATATGACAATTAGATTAGACAAAATCCCAGCATCAGATGGACAACTGCTTGCAATCAGCTTAAAAGACCAAGCTGTTCTGTACCCATGGGTGGCATTCATTACTGACTTACCTTCAGAAATGCACTTAAGGAGGCAAGAATTTAGAGTGAATCAAGCTGTTAGAGATTCAACTGAAGAACTCCTGGACTCATGCAGCAGAGATACACTATATTGCCAAAAGTATTTGCTCACCTGCCTTGACTCACATATGAGCTTAAGTGACATCCCGTTCCTAATCCATAGGGTTCAATATGACGTCGGTCCACCCTTTGCAGCTAGAACAGCTTCAACTCTTCTGGGAAGGCTGTCCACAAGGTTTAGGAGTGTGTTTATGGGAATTTTTGACCATTCTTCCAGAAGCGCATTTGTGAGGTCGCACACTGATGTTGGACGAGAAGGCCTGGCTCTCAGTCTCCGCTCTAATTCATCCCAAAGGTGTTCTATCGGGTTGAGGTCAGGACTCTGTGCAGGCCAGTCAAGTTCATCCACACCAGACTCTGTCATCCATGTCTTTATGGACCTTGCTTTGTGCACTGGTGCACAGTCATGTTGGAAGAGGAAGGGGCCAGCTCCAAACTGTTCCCACAAAGTTGGGAGCATGGAATTGTCCAAAATGTCTTGGTATGCTGAAGCATTCAGAGTTCCTTTCACTGGAACTAAGGGGCCAAGCCCAGCTCCTGAAAAACAACCCCACACCATAATCCCCCCTCCACCAAACTTTACACTTGGCACAATGCAGTCAGACAAGTACCGTTCTCCTGGCAACCGCCAAACCCAGACCCGTCCATCAGATTGCCAGATGGAGAAGCGCGATTCGTCACTCCAGAGAACGCGTCTCCACTGCTCTAGAGTCCAGTGGCGGCGTGCTTTACACCACCGCATCCGACGCTTTGCATTGCACTTGGTGATGTATGGCTTGGATGCAGCTGCTCGACCATGGAAACCCATTCCATGAAGCTCTCTGCGCACTGTTCTTGAGCTAATCTGAAGGCCACATGAAGTTTGGAGGTCTGTAGTGATTGACTCTGCAGAAAGTTGGCGACCTCTTCGCACTATGCGCGTCAGCATCCGCTGACCCCGCTCCGTCAGTTTACGTGGCCTACCACTTCGTGGCTGAGTTGCTGTCGTTCCCAAACACTTCCATTTTCTTATAATACAGCTGACAGTTGACTGTGGAATATTTAGGAGCGAGGAAATTTCACGACTGGATTTGTTGCACAGGTGGCATCCTATCACAGTTCCACGCTGGAATTCACTGAGCTCCTGAGAGCGACCCATTCTTTCACAAATGTTTGTAAAAACAGTCTGCATGCCTAGGTGCTTGAATTTATACACCTGTGGCCATGGAAGTGATTGGAACACCTGATTCCGATAATTTGGATGGGTGAGCAAATACTTTTGGCAATATAGTGTATTTCAAACACAAACCTTGAACCTGTTTGCAGGGGCTAGCTGCTTCACATTTGTCATACATTTCACAACATGGACACCCAGAAAGTAACCTCTCAGATCTGCCAAATGGGTCGATATTAGTAGCAGCAAACGAAAACTATATTTTTTGATTTTCTAATTATTTGATCCTTTGAACCTTTTTATGCTTGAAAGATAAAAGACAGACCGATCAAGACCACTAAATTGTTTCAAGAAAGTCTGGGTATTTGGAAGATAAATAAAGTAATAAGGGGTTGCCCACTTTTGTAATAAACTGTATTTTGTAACCAAGGTGATATGTTACGTTCCATCAAAAATTAATCAGACATCAATTCCAATAAGACATTTTAATTCATTTCAACAAAGGACACACATTCCAGAGGTTTCTGTGTTATCATTGACAGCTTTACCGTTATTTTTAAAGCCACATCGATGTGTTCACCTTTCTGTCATCCATCCATCCATCCATCCATCCATTATCAATACCGCTTATTCCCTCATGGGGTCGCGGGGGGAACTGGAGCCTATCCCAGTGGTCCCTTTCTGTCATTTTTAATATAATTAATTGTTAATGTTTAAATCCTTGTGCTGATCCCCTTGTTAGTTTCATGGCGTTCTTAGCGTGCTGCCTGCACTTTGTCATATGTTAATATTTATCCAAAAACAGATCCTCTACAGGTTCGGAAAATAACAAGGGTTATTTAATGGAATATGCTTTCATTGTTTGTTGGTTTGTTGAATATCAACAACACTTTAAGGGCGGCATCCTGCTGAATCACAAACTGACACAAGATACAGGTGCATTCTTAAAAGACAATATCTTTGTAATTCAGGGGTTTGTGGGAGGTTGAAATATTGATCTGTATTAAAACATAAGTAAAAATAGACTTTCAGGAAAACGTGAGGTTTTTATTCAGTTTAGAATAAACTGAAATCACGTGCCTACACTGCCATCTACTGATTTTTTACCACAAGTGTTACACAAGGACCTAGAAATGGTGTGTTTGTGCGTATGATCTAAGATCTAATACTAGCAGACCAAAATCCATCCATCCATCCATCCATCCATCCATCCATCCATCCATCCATC
>JABUIW010000217.1:7249095-7267846 GCA_013363375.1 Menidia beryllina
TGTTAAAGATTTTCGTTCAGTGTATTCATTCTCAGTAAGAAATTAAAACTACTTAGACAATTCCAAATTACTTTAAATAAAAATAAATCTATAACATCAAATATGTTTCGAAAAACATCTGCAGGAGGTTGCAGACAAAGAGATTGCAACACTACCCAGAGACAGTTGCCCTGTGAGGATACGCAACAGGTGTGTGCTGACCTCTCGCCCTCGGGGAGTGAAGAGGAGGTGGCGGCTGAGTCGTATTGTCTTTCGTCACCTTGCTGACCACAATCAGATGTCCGGGATCCTGAGGGCAAGGTGGTGACGGCGGCTTTGGACTCGGGAGTCAGACGAAGTTATGAGAAACATGCTATCTTAGTGGGTGCAACAAGGAGGATACATCAATTCAGACATCCTGATATATATATATATATATATATATATATATATATATATATATATGTGTATATATATATAATAAAGAATGGAAATACCAATCTGAATCAAGAAAGTGTGCATGTTCATTAAATATACTGTACCTAAAAATAGATTAATAAATATTGTTGTATACAACTGTTTTAAGAAGCGTCCTGGTTTATTTATAAAATTCTGCAGAGGCAGGGATGTTTGCATGGTTTGCAACATGAGCCCCCTAAGAAAATAAAACAAATGTGCACTTTTTTGCAAAGTAATCCTGCCTTAACAGTGAAAGTTGTGATGATTATTTCACTTTACTTTTTGTTTTATTGTGTGATGCTTTCACCAGAACTGTAAAATGAAAACATATTTGTTGAAATTTGAAAAAATCCTGTCACTCAAAGTGTTATCTTAATATAAAGATTTATGAAGCATTTCCATACACACCCAAATAAGTGGTTGTACATCATTTTGAAAACTACTACCTTATTTTTCACTTTTGATGATATGGTGGTCAAGGTGTTTTTGACTGCAGAATGTAACATTTCATTTATAATAATTAAAATAACCTTTATTTCGGTATATATGATGTATTTTAAGTACTCATTATCTGTTATTCACTACATTAATTGATAGCTAAACTTACTATCCTCACATCGCTTGCACTTAACCTTCGAAGACGTATTTCAGTTGCTAAAATGTATGGCCAGTAGGTGGCGATACTGTGCAAATACCTACTTCCCAACGGATAATATACAGAAGAAGAGACGGAACTCGTTTGGAACGGTCGTCGTGTAGCTCAGACTTCTGGGAAAGTGTGTTAACGCGTATGAAACCTTTTTAAAAGCTGGTACGGGCACAGTCGAAATGGACATAACTGAACAGGTGAGCAGATGTTTTCCCAGACAGAAGACTGCATAGTTTTTTACTAGGCTGTTGGTGATATAAACGGTATCGGTTTTTATGCTAGCTGGTGTGAATCACTAGCACAGGACCTCTCGTCTTCAGAGATGTCATTTATTTATTTGGTCTAATACCTTCAAGAAGCGCCTCCAAATGAACGGCTGAAATGGCTTATTTGTTAATACAAATAATGTGTTTATTGTGTCTGACGGTGTTTCGGAGCCATGGTTTATAACTTAGCTATTAGCTTCCAGTGGAAGTCACCAGAACATTCTAGGAACTTGACTTAGTAGTAATGGCACAGAGTTCTCGCGCCCTAAACACAACTTAAGTTTAGTCACGTTTGCAATGAAAAACAAATAGTTTTTTTTTTAATTTAATGATACTGTACGACATTTAAACTGGCCGTTGACCAAAAATATGTTTTTCCGTGCTCGTAGCTTTTTCGGGAAATGTATATCTTCTTAAGAGTGTTATGGGAAATTGACAAGAAAGAATGTGTTTAATGATATTAAGACCATTTGACATCAATATTCACAGCAAAATCTCTTTGCAAATAAATCTAACAGACATGCACATGTCCAGGTTTTATTGCAAAAAAACACTGTGTAACAGGCAATGAATGATAGACTAAAACACAGCCTCGAGTCTAGAGTATTGTGACAAGGGTTTGTGACAAGATTATTTAAGTGCTATGTTAGACAAAATTTCATGACATGCATTTTTACACAGTAGTTACATTTTTATTGTCGTCATCTCTTGTAATATTTGATTTAATAAATACATTGTATCTTGTGTATGCGCTGGTATAAAAGCAGCTTGGGTAATACCCCCACTTCCCCCTTTTCTTCCTTATGTAATTATACTGTGAATAACTAACAAGAGAATAGTAAATGTCATGGTATGGTTCAAATAGAAACTGTTGAAGCAGCATAAAAATCACCTTCTTTGCCTAACGCAGATTGAGCAGTTGGAAGCCGACTTGCAGGAGTTGGGCTCTCTCTTGGAGAAGGCAGAAAGAAAAAGAGTGCAGGAACTCTTAAAACAAGAGCAGAAAAAGGTGGAGAAGGAACTCGCAACTAAACGGCAGCAAAAAGAGCAACGGACTAAAAGAGAGGCAGACCCATCCGCGTCCTCTAAAGCAGGGTATACAGTGAAGATCACCAGCTATGGTATGGAGCTATTATATGTTTTATTATTTCACATGTTTAAGAAGGTGTGTGGTTGAAATGCTTTAGGCACAATATTTACACATTTGTGTTGTTTTCTTCCTGTAGCATGGGACCAATCTGAGAAGTTTGTTAAAATTTACCTGAATCTAAAAAATGTGCACAAAATTCCATTAGAAAACGTGGAGACCGACTTCACAGAACGGTAAGGCGATGCATGACAAGCATTTGCTCAGCGTATACAGCTTTTACCACAAGTTACATACTTAACTCTACTCACTCTCTCTGTAGGTCATTGTCTGTGCTGGTAAAGGATCTAGATGGCAAAAACCATCAGATAACAATTCTGAATCTGTTGCATCCGATTGATGGAAAGGACAGCTACAAAAAGGTGAGTATAGACACAGAGGTGCCATTAATCTGCTACTTGAGGGCATCTTTTTTGGGGTGCCACCAGAGACGTTAATCAGAATTACCTCCATATACACATATGAAATTAAATTCAGCAACTGATCACTATATCACTATAGCCACCGCTATACTCAGCTAGGAGCTGAGGTGGTTGGCTGCCGCCCAAGCGTTATAGCATTTGACAGGATCTGAAACGGGGTCTCCACTGAAGCCAAAATGAAGTTGAGTTATGCCACTACTTCTGTGAGGTGTTCAGCTGGTAGTTGAGCAATAATCTATCTTTTTTTTTTTTTTGGTAAAAGGAAATGGCACAAAATATATGAGAGGTTTTCACTATAGTGTACTAGAGGTGGAGCTTTTCAGCAGTGTATATGAGTAGCTCTCACTACTTTGTATAAGAGCTGTTGAGCAGGTTGTATAAGGGGGTAAATGTTTATGTAAGAGCTTTTCACTAGTGTTTGTGTAAGGTTTTCAGTATAGTATGTGGACGAGTTTAATGAAATGTATGTATATGGAAGTTAATTTGGATTTCTGTCCCTGATGGCACCCCATATCTTTTAGGGCTCCATTGTGTTTGTATTGAAATCAGCTGCTATCAAACTGCTTCCATCTCAACCCAGCAGGCCTTATTTCAAACAATCAATGTGTGGCATCATCACTGGAGCCAGTGTTGTTAGCTATCCAAAAAGAGTAGCCTAACTGTTGTCTTCTAAACTTTGGTATACTCTTGAACTCTTAAGATTTTACATCCTAAAGGTACAGATAGTTGCTTTTGCATTAGCTTTTTGCATTGCTTAGCTACAAGATGACAAGCATTAAGCCGAGGGGTTGTAGTAAAGTTTAGTAAAGTTCACTTCTTATGACAATCTCTGCTTTTCCTCCCTGCATCAGATAAAAACAGACATGGTCTTGATCATGTGCAAGAAACAGACAACCAAGAAGTGGGAGTGCCTAACAGCAGTGGAAAAGCAGTCTAAAGAGAAGGAGTAAGTTCAAACTTTATTGAATAATTTCAATATTAAGGTGATTTAAGGAATGTGCATCAACAGTAGTTTTGTAAGGTTTTGCATTCAAAGCTTGGACTAATTCTTTTTTTTTTTCTCAACTTATTGGATCACACAATGAGTGAATGTGTGTCAGCGGTTACCCATGATTCATTGGGATAAATTATGCCCACAATAAAGTAAATTAACATATCTGTGCAGTCAGCTGAAAACCCGCAGATTTATACAGTCGCATGTTGCCGGATGCATTTCTTATTTTGACTATAAATCTCCATATTTTGTGTGATATTAACCATTCAGTTTTAGATTTTTAAGCAACTTTGTTGTTTTTTTTCTTTTTTTGTTTTCTTCTGCAAACCTTCTCTGTAGCATTCTCTCTTCTCAGGCATATCAGTATATGCACCAATCAGTCTTGTTTTGATATTCAGGGAGAACAAACCCCAACATTTAGGATAAATGAAGTTCTGCAATGCCTGCCAGTACTCATAGCAGTTACAGTTTATTAAAGCAGTCTTTTTGGTTCATTATACAGTGCAAACCTTTGTATTTATACTTTGCAAAATAGTTAGTTCAAAATTTTTAGCATATCCTACTTTTCTAATATATATATAACTGCCTTCACTATTAATGTCTGTGTCATTTGTTTTGCTCTGGATGATCCTGTGATCTGATTTATGTGTAACGTTTGCTAACATGGCTTCCTCCAGTATCACACCACTCTCAGATTGAAATCATAAAGAAAAGGTTCAGTGTTCTTTTTCTTGGGTGGGTGAGACCTGATGCCAACACATCTAAAGCCATGATTTGACCAGCAGCTGTATTCCAGATGCAGCAGACTTTTCTTCATGTTGGATGTTAGTATGAGGAGTACTGAAAATCCCTAATAAGGAGAGAAAGTACAGCACAGGTTGTTGCTAAGGGGCTCCAGAGGGCCCGTTTATAGCCGCGCTGTGCTCTGCTGTTACTGAACCTTTCTGCGGGCTTTTTGACATCATCTTCATGGCCTCTGACAACAATGTCAGTCCTAACAATTAACATTTTTTTTCAAGGCTCTCCCAGAGAACGTTTTTTTGTGTTACATCCTACAACTGTAGGGGGAGCCAAAGGCAAAAAGTAACCAAACGTTCTAGTGTTACTTAAAGATGATTTCTTTTATTTCTTTTTTTTGGGGGGGGGGGGCGAGGCAGGTTGGTTTCAGATGACCTCTAGCAGGGATGAGCAAGTAATTTTAATTAGAGGAACGTAAATGGAAGTGTTAATTATGGCTCACACCTGGGAAACTGAATGAGAAATCTTTTTTTTTATTATTGGGTTTGACCAGGGGAAGATGTCCCCTGACTCCTATTTAAAATATATTAATGATAAAACAAGCTGAAACATTAAAAATATAAATATTCTTTAAATCTTTTTAAGGATGAGTAACTTTAAAATGTTGACGGACCAGATGTTTGTTTAGGTGGATAAATGTAAGAAATAAAATAAGAAAATCTTAATCTTACTCTCAATTCAGTGCATCACAGCAGATTTAATCATTTTAACGCCATCAACAACAACATGCTGGGACATGTCACACAAGCATTTGGATAACGGGAAGCTTACAAAAATAATAAAGATTAAGTTGGATACCATTGTCAATGTTAGATGTTGTATGTGTCCATAAACGTGTGGCAAACCTTCACAGGTTTTACATGAAAGCTACCTAAAGTAGCTCAGAGAATCCTAATACACTGTTCTATTGTCTACCAACAGTAAACCCAACGTGGATGGGAATGCAGACCCCAGCGACGGTCTGATGAGCATGCTGAAGAAGATTTATGAAGATGGAGATGACGAGATGAAGAGAACTATCAACAAAGCCTGGTCAGAGTCCCAAGAGAAGAAGATAAGGGGAGAGGGCATGATGGACCTTTAAACGCTGCTGCTTTCCCCACGGCAGGACCAAACCACCTTCTGAGGAGCACCAGTAGGCATGACTTAAATATTGGAAAACGAAGAGCAAAATATAAATCCCATAATGTGTCATGCATAACGGTGAAGCCCTGAATGGCCTGAGTTTTTTTTGTTTTTTTTCCATCCCCACTATCTGTCTCTAAACATGAAAAAGGAGAGTGCTGTCCAGCAGATGGCGTCTGCAGCTCCTCCCTGCTGTTGCAAGATTCCAACACTTGGGAGTAAACTGTAGGAGGCATAGTCCACTTCCCTTTCTTAGGGGATTTTCAAACACGTGGGTCTTTTTAAAAAAAAAATCTTCTCAACCTTTTATACATCTTCTGCATTCTGTTAGAACAAATGATGGCAGCGTGCATCATCTTAGCGTAATAATCAACATAACATGTCTGTTTGTTTAAAAGAAGAAAAGGAAACTTCTTTTTTTTTTTGCATTCCAGTCCTAAGTGAAATTGGATACATCCGTGTAATTCCTTTAGTGTGACTTTTTCAGTGTAATGTCAAGTTCAAATTGTGATGCAATATTGTGAAAATGTGTTTCTTATATTGGTGGTTACTTTTACTCTGGCTACTGGCGTCTTCCATCCTTGTTCCACAGCTTCCAACAAATAAAACTGCTTACGAATCAGCCCTTTCTGCCTGTTTTGCTGTGGATTTTAGCAGAGCCTCTAACTCTGCTGTACATTTACTTTCATTGAGGTCTGTCTTCCCTTTGGTTTGTGTTTTTATTTTCTTTGTTTTTTTTCCCTCCTGTCCATTTAGACTGAATTTCCTATATTGTCCATTAAAATGAATTTAGCAGTAAGTCAGTTTGTTTTTTAAAGTTATGAGACACCATCCCCTCTTTCTTTGACTGGGACTCTGAAAACAGCTAAATTATTGATAGATTTGTATTTTGCTGTACAGATCTGCAGCTCAGGCTGCTGAACTTCACTTTCTGTCCACCAGATGGCAGCTGTCTTCAGGTTAACATCTGGGGATTTCACTGGTCATAAAAAAGCTTTTCTTATTTATCATAAACACAACTTTTTTCTTTTTTTTTCGCAGTCTCTTTTTAATTGTGGAAAGTTATAAATTAGAAGGCCAGGAATAAAATGTGAAACGTAAACGTGTTTTTGGAATCCACCGGTTTTTCCTTTGACAATCTCTAGTCTGAAATATTAGAAACAGAAACGGTCACGGCTGTCGCACAGCACTGGCCTCCCGGAGAGACTTGCACCGAGGTGGCAGACAGTGTTTGTTTTGTTTTTTTATTAGCTTTTTCATTCATATTCTTCAGGGCTTCCATATGAATTTTTGATCGGGGCGCCGTCAAAGCAAATCTTCTGGACTTTCTCCACCAGTGCGCCACTTCCCTCCGCCCCCGCTTCCATGACGTGTCTGGTTGCTATAAATCCGGTAGATCTGTGTCCAGACAAGCCAGATGGAGACAGTCAGAGGAGCGGTACGCACCGCAACGCGTCAGACGTTTTACTGAGACATTTCTAAGGCGAAAAGGGATCCGACCGCTGACCCCTCGGTGTTGAATGGACAGCGGCTGTTTCGCGGCGGCGCAGCGTCTTTCGTGCCACAACATGAACGTGGATTTACTGAAGCCCGTTCCGGACCATGGAGCCCAACAGCCCTCCGGCCCGGCGAGAAACGCCAGGAATAAAGCCGACCCGAGCAAACCGGAGCTGGCTCAGGTGGTGACGGACACCAAAACGGGGAGATCCTACAGTAAAGGGAAGCTTCTGGGAAAGGTAAGATGTTTTTTTCCTTTCATTTTTTTTGTCCGCCTGCGTTTGCTGCCCGCCTCACCAGCTGGGTCTGAGCAGACAGACGCATCTAGAATTTAAATTCATTAGGCGGTGTCTGAGGGAAACATTTAACGCATTAATCATCAGAACATATGATGATTGAAAGCCATCTCGTTCCATTTTTTTTTTTTTTACCTCGTGGTAGACTTGACCAATCGGCCCCTGCTGTGCGCGTCACTGCTGAATGAATCAAGCGCAAGGTGTGCCCAGCCCGGTGTGCGCACACATGGCTGGTTAGAACCGAAGGAAAAAAAGGGGAGAAGGAAAACCCAGAAACGTTGGGTACATGCCACTCCTCGGGTTTTTAACCGGCCAAAGGGGTCGTTTAGACCAGGTCTCCTCTGCCTGGGTTTCGTGATCCCTGTGCCAGACTGTAACGATTTCGCCACGACGTGTATGAATGGAGCGAGTGTATCAACATGTTGCTCGTCATCGATACGCTGCGTCGGGCAGCGAGCCAGACCTTTCTTTCTCTCTCTCTCTCCCTCTCTTCCCCCTCTTGCCTCTTCTGCCTGCCGCATAGCTGGAAACGTCTCCGTCACTTTCACGGTTAATGAATGCAGCAGCGAGGTCTGTTTCATCCTAAATGTCCCCCCCCCCACAGCCTGTCGACACCTGATTGGGGGGGGGGGGAAAACAAAACGCTACCATCAACCTCGATGGACAAGTTGTGGGGTCGATTGTTGCTTTCAGTTGCTGCACGACAACAGCAGAAGCAAACGTAGCTGGCCATTAAATGGTGCATCACATCGAATTAACCCTTCTTTAGACCGTTTCTATTAATTTTCTCCACTCTGTCCTTCTCGAATTGATTAAATAACAGAGGAATACTTTGACTGCTTTGTGGTTTTTTTTTTTATTGATCTTCATATGAATCACCGGCCCCTGAGGCAGATTATTGATTCTTTTAACCTGCTGCATTTCCAAACTCCTCATCCTGTGTTTCTGCCAAAAGGGGGGCTTTGCTCGGTGCTACGAGATGACAGACCTGTCCAACAACAAAATGTATGCTGTCAAGGTGATTCCACAGAGCAGGGTGTCCAAACCACACCAGAGGGACAAGGTTTGCCTCATATCTTTTGGGGATCTTGGTTGGGAAGGACGACATGAATACCTACATGGTGACTAATGAGCACGTACTGATCTGTTGTCACATTTTTGACAGATCACGAATGAGATCGAACTGCACAGAACCCTGTCACACAAGCACGTGGTGAAATTCTCCCATTACTTTGAAGACCAAGAAAACATCTATATATTCCTTGAGCTCTGCAGTCGGAAGGTGAGACATCAGAAATCTGTCGATCTGGGTTGGTCTGTGTTGCTTTCAAGTGCTTGTTTTGTTCTGTATTACTCCAATAACATCCATAATGTATTTAATATAACCCTTTGGGCTTTAGCTACTGTTTTGATTGTTTTTGCTCCATTAAAGTTGCAAATGGCCAATACTGAATACATTCAAGATAACTTGTTTGGTAATGCTGCTGTGACATGTCCTGACAATATTTGAAAAATCTCCCAGAAGTAACCTGGCCACATTCTACCAAACTTCCTAGTCACAGTTGATCAGAGGTGTTCGTCTTCCTCATAGTCCTGTTTTAGCTCTGATCCTGCTGGAATGCCTGTCAGCATGTGTGTAACAGTGTTTCACAGTCTTACAGACCGATGCGGGGGGGTACAGTGTACTCATTGTTATGTCTCCGCAGTCCCTGGCGCACATTTGGAAGGCGAGGCACACGCTGATGGAGCCAGAGGTGCGCTATTACCTCAAACAGATCATATCGGGCCTCAAGTACCTCCACAGCAGGGGCATCCTGCACCGCGATCTCAAACTAGGTATGAGGAAAATGACCGAGTGACGGCGGGCGCACATGCGCAACCATCCCAGGAATCTGCCACGGCTCTGGTGACTCGCATAATTATCTGTGGAATGCTGATCGAGCACATGCGTTTGTCTCTTTCAGGCAACTTCTTTGTGAATGAGAACATGGAGCTGCGGCTGGGCGACTTTGGGCTGGCTGCCAAACTGGAGACGGTGGAGCAGAGAAAAAAGTCAGTAGTTTCTTTTTAAAGAATAGTTTTTTCTGTGCGAGTGGCAACGGATTAGAAAGTCAGCGAGTTTAATTGGAACGCTCCAGCTTATGTGAGAAGTAGTTCCAGCTCAGTACGTGATGCTCTCTTTTAAAACCATTGCGCCGGTTACTCAGAACATTCTTCCTGCCACAGCCTCGCCCCCACACGTACCTAACTGAACCGTTTCCAAGTGGCAGTTGAGTGAACTTCTCAGAATAGAGTTTCAGTACCTGTTTGACACCTTCCTGTGGAATACCAGAAGAATGTGTAGAAGGGGGAAAAAAAAGCTTTAATCACTTGTGTACCAGTTTCAAAAGAGAAATTATTTGGAATCTCTATTTAGATGAAACTGAGCTCATGTCTTGTCTCTGTTTGCTTTTTTTTATTTTTATTAGAACAATCTGTGGAACTCCTAACTACTTGGCCCCAGAGGTGCTCAACAGGCAAGGCCACGGTACAGAATCTGACGTCTGGTCACTTGGATGTGTAATGTAAGTTTTATTTGGCAAATTTCTAACACCACTCCTCCTCTTATTTGGTTTTACTGTCTTGGATACTCATTTCTTCATTTTTTTCCCCCTCTCAGGTACACACTAATGTGTGGCAACCCTCCATTTGAGACTCTTGACTTGAAAGAAACCTACAAGTGTATAAAGGAAGTTCGGTACAACCTGCCCTCATCGCTCTCCCCTGCTGCACAGAAACTCATTTCAGGCATCCTGCAGAAAAACCCCAGTGACAGACTCACCCTGGATCAAATCCTCAGCCATGAATTCTTCAAAGTATGTTAATGCTTTATTTATTTTATTTTATTTTTTTTGTTGCAAATTTTGATTCATTGATCAGATTGTTTGGGGTTTTAAACTTTAACATTCTGTCTCTTTTTCAGGGTTACACTCCTGACAAACTTCCCCCCAGCAGCTGTATGATGGTGCCAGAGCTCCATCCTCCTAGTCCGGCCAAGAAGTTCTTCACTAAAATGGCCAAGAGCCTCTTTGGCAAGAGAATGACAAAAGGTAAGCTGGAGCCACTCTCTTTGGTTATTGTTTTTATTAATTTATTTTATTCGTTCATCAAGCAATTTCATCGGGGGGGGTCGTGTATTTTTTCTTCTTTTTTTTTGTGGTTTTAAAAATGACACCAAATCTTTGCAGTGGAGAAGATTCCATGTGAGGAAAAAGATGACAAGGACATTTCCAAGCTTGTGTCTGGCATTGTCAAATGCTCCATCAACCGGCAGATCAGCTACAAAACAGTGGAAGCCAATGAGGTACGTTGTTGGTTCTTTACACCTAATTTTGAAAGTAAATATTTATTGTGTTTGTTTTTTTGTTTTTTTTTCTTGAAAGGAAAAACAGAAATCCATTCTGTGGTTTAGCAGCAGTAGTAACGCATCAAGAGAATAAATCAACTTTAGAGCAGACAGGCTGTAATGACTGAGAACTGCATTTCATCCTCTGGTTTGATTGGAGCTTCTTTGGCAGAGAATAATAGATTATCTGAATATAGAACAGCTTTGATAATTTTGCAGCATATTTACTTTCAAAAGCATCATCTTCTTGAAATTATGTTGGGGGGGGGGGGGTAGATTCTGCCGAATGTTCATGTTGTCAGTTATTCACAACCAGAGCAGAGTTTAAATGCCAAAGCAGCAGGATGTGCAGTTGGCCTATCCCTAATCAGGATGGTCTAGTTTCTATTTATGGAGGCTGACAGAAGCTTACATTGTTTGTTCTTTGCAGTGAATATTTCTTTTCCAACATGGTGAACCTGTTCTGAGAAAAATGGATGGAGCAGGGGTTTTTGAGTGCTTAGAGGCAGGTTAAACTGCTTAGTCATAACATTCCGTTGGTGGATACACATAAACGGACACAAGTAAAATGTGGCACTTGTTAAAGTGGTTTCACCTTCTGGCAGACGCATCAAATGTAACAACTCAAACCAATATAACTTGTAGTTTAAGGTGTGGCAGACATGGAAAAACAAACTTTCCCAGTTTAGGAAGAGTGCAAGAATGATCTCATTCACCATAATGTTTTGCATTGTTATGTTCGTCTGTTTTAAAATTCACAGTATTTTTGCTTTTTGTCATGAATGAGCTCTTTTTATTTTAATTTTTTAAACCAAATCTTTGTGTTGTTTCTCAGGTGGCCTCTCCCACTGGTCAAGTTATCAGTTCTGTGCCTCTGGAACACACTCCAGCTGAGGAGGAATCCAGGAAGTCCATGTCACGCTCCTTTAAAGGGACAATGGCCAGCAGCACAGAACGTAGGTTTTAACCCCTGACCCCCCAACCCCAAAAGAATATAAAGTATTTGTCTTCGGTGTTTCTTATCAGTGTTTTGCTTATCCTCTCTCCAGCCTGTGAGGATGTCCTGACCCCTGCAGCTGTTTCTGAAGCAGCTGTGAAAGTTCTCAACAACTGCTTGGCCAACATGCCTGCAGGTAGGATTATAGCACTTGGATAAGGATTATGATGATTAGCGTGGGAACTTATGTCCTCCATACAACTTTTTGACTTTTTTTTTTATTAGTCCTCACATCTCAGTTTAATGTGCTAGAACATTCTGCTCAATTTAGCATGAACCACCAGTCTGTGTGATGCAGAATCATTATTGTAAACAGGTTCTCTGGTGGGATCATTTGTTACAGATCAATTTTCCATGCTTCAGCCAGTCCCTTAAGTCCTCTAAATGCCTGCTGACTCATGTAGCCCTGCAGAAGATTTAGCCTTTTTTTTTTCCGGCAGGGGGGCACAACTCTTGAATAAACTTTTGCTTTTTTGGTCCTCTCAGCTAACAGAAACCCACCATGCTTGTCCAGACCTCAGTCGTTCCTGTGGGTGACTAAATGGGTTGACTACTCGAACAAATATGGGTTTGGCTACCAGCTTTCAAACCAAAGCATAGGTGTTCTCTTCAATGAGGGAACACACCTTAGTCTTTGTGACCAACGCAAGTAAGTTAACCATACAAGTTGTTAACAGAAATGGAATAAATCAAATATATGCATTGTGTCCATTTGGCTTTTGCCTAATTTTTTTTTTTTTTTCCCCCCTAAACAGAACGGTTCACTACTGCTTGACCAACAATGAACACTTCGCTTTCCCAACCAACGCCCTACCTGTGCAGCTTCGTAGCCAGAAGCGAATCGTAGACCACATGGCCAACTATATGGAACAGAACCTTATGGAGGTGTGGGAATAGTCGTTATTTTAAAAATAGCCTTCATTACTTTGTTGCATCACTGTTCATTTGGCTGGCATTTTCTCATCAAATATATGATATTTGTATAAAGTCAGTCATGGCAGACAGCAATTGATCTTAGACATGATCGCTTAAACATTTGTCCTCCTCAGGGTGGAGATCTGCAATGCGATGAAGCACTTTCGGGTCCTCCTCCTCTGCTTCTCCAGTGGGTAAAGACTGACCATGCTCTTGTCATGCTCTTCAATAATGGCACTTTACAGGTAAGAATCATGTTCGTTTCCCTTTTTTGGTGTTCTATGGTCTCTATATTTTTCTTATGTTTTTTTTTTTTCTTAATTCTCTTCCAGGTTAATTTCTACACAGACCACACAAAGATTATCCTGTGCAAGTCATCCGATGACTCGTACTTGCTCACCTACATCAGTCGGGAGCGCATCTCGTACACATACCTCCTCAGCATGCTGAATGAGATGGGCTGCACCTCCGAGCTCCGTCACCGCCTCAGATATGTGGTCCAGCTGCTCCAGCACAACAAAGATGCCTGAGCGCACAGCTCGATGCCTCGCAGGCGACCCGAGCGGCAGATACCTTCGAGGCAACCTGACCAGATCTTTCTTAATCCAACCAACTGGTTGATTTCTTAAAGGCTTCCAGGGAGAGGTGCTGAAGTCTGTAGGTGGATGAAAGGCTTTTTAACTCCACCGACTGACATTCTTATCCGGACTACTGTCTAGATTACCAGATCGACTGACTCTATTGAACATTGAGCAGTCGGGAAGTTGCCCAAAGTAGCATCTGCCTCGAGGGTTTGTGCCTGTCAAGCTTATGCCTCAAAGGTATCCACCTGGAAAGTATTGATATCTGTAAAAAGAGTTAATACCTTTTTCACAAAATGATGGATCCGTCACAGGCATATGCCTCCATAAGCACCCAGTTACCTTCCCTTATTCATTCATCTTTGAATCTCTTCAGGCCTGCAGCTTTCGGCCTCCATTGATAGATGACTACGCAGGCATGGTTTTTCAAAGGTGTCTAAACACTAAAACTGTCCAGATGGCTTGTAACTGAAAAAGGGGAAATCTTGTGGCTTTAATGCAGTCAGGCTCACTTTTCCAAAAGCATTTTAGCAGCAAGATATTTCCACTGTTTACTTCAACTGTGATCTTTCAACATAGATGCTATGGGAACAATGGTTTGACTGGAGAGAGGCCCTCCTACCCTCGGTGTGTTTCTGGCCCACCCAGACTGTGGTACTCGCATTATTCTACCAACCCCCCCCCTTTTTCTTCCCAAAGGAAGCCAGCTATAGGATCACTTTAGATCTAGACCTCACAGACACAAACATTTATGGCCTTATTTCATGATGCTGTTTATTATAATGCTAAAGTTTTGAGCAATTTATACTTTTCCAACCACAATTGCCCTATATTTATTTACCTTTTTGTGTTATTAGCCATGAATTCACTGATGCGGTACCCAGCAGGGACTTTTGGAGCAACACAGTTATGCACTTTTTTCCCCCCCCTTTCTATTTTCTTTTTTTTTCTTTTTATATAATCTGAACATTTGTTTTACCATCACATGTCATTTTTTTAGTTGTTTTTAACTAAATACCAAATGGATTGGTTTTTTAAAACAATTCAGTTTTAAATTCACTTATGTAGGTGAATGTTGGTAAAGAGCTGTTGGTTGGAAAAAACAAAGGGTTGGGAGGGAAGATAAAAGTGCCTTTCTGAGGGATGACTGTATAGTGCAATAACAACCTTTGAATGTCAAGCTGGCGACAAACAAGATTTGAGATGGGTTTAACAGGTGGGATTTACTTTTTACTTTGAGCCAAGTTTTAAAGTAAATCCAGTAGCACTACACTCTCAATACCCAGTATAAGCTTTTAGAGCAACTGTTATCATGAATATATATCCCAGTAATATCTATTATGGAAAAAAGAAAACATTGTACTCTGTTGTACTGTACTGTAATCCTTTATCGGTTTACATTGCTTTCTTTATCCAGAGGTGTATCCTAAAAACTGTGACCTGGAATGCAAGTATTACTTACATGTGTTTCCCCCAAAAAACCCAACATTGTGAAAGCCATCTGCCAATTTAGAAGAGTCTTTATTATTTTTTTTTTTGGCACATAATGTTCTTTTTATTTATTTTTATTTATACATGTTTTTTTATTTATTGTGTAATATTGTGGTCTTGACACAAATGTTAAATTCCAATCACTTTTTTGTATGTTACATTTTGGGGGATATTGGGACTAAAATAAAGTTTATTGAAAATTACTCATTTTGCCTCAGTTGCTCTTATTTGGATGAAAATCTCAGAATTTCTTAAGCTTAGTTTGGTCAGCAATGCTCTATGAACAGAAGTCCAGCTGAATCAGTTCAAGCCTTTTCAGTCTTTTATTTTATTGTATTTTTTTTTTAAACTCAGCTACCAGATACAGTGATTAAATCACCGTACCTCTGACCGTACAGACAGCTGGCTGAAATTATTACAAATTTGGATCACATCAGGAAACGAAGACCAACTGAATCTGAATGCTGTGAAAGATCACCAGTGTGAAGGGGAGCTCTTCACTTGAATGTGCTACTTCTGTTCAAGGCAATGGGTTCGTAGTGTTTTGATTTTAAAAAATGAGATGGGGAAACTATTTTTTTGTCAGATTGCTGTGGCACAAAATAATGTTCATTAACAAAGACTACCATACCATTGCAACAAAAGTGTATAGTATGGTTTTGCAAAAAGATGCTATTTAAAGCAAAACTTTAAATAGCAAAAACCGGGGACTTCCTCCAATGGAAAATGGGGAAAGCCTGAAGAACCGATTGACCTTAACCATCATTATGAGTAATCTCATGTAATTTTGTTTTCTGCATTACAATCTATTCTAGTGATAAAGAAATGCAATTTGACACGGGTTTTACTTTTGAGTTCCTCAAATCATCATGCAGAAAATAACTTCAGTGTCACTGGTGAGTGCCTTATCTAAGCTTGGTGGAAGCATGAAAAATAAGTCTTCATTAACAATATGGCATTTAAGCCTGTATAGATGTGGAAAATGGGCAAAAGTGTTCTGTGTTAAATGCAACATGTAAGCTGATCAGCCTTAACGCGCTGGGAATAAAGGTTTGTTTTCAAACACACATAGCATAGTTTTAGCATGATGAGATTTTCAGTAAAAATGCACCGGGGGAAAAAAAAAGAAAGCAAAGCATTTGGTGTTATCTCTTTAAACCTGCTTAGAGTATAATCTAGGACACGCCAAAGCCAGATAAGGAAGAAACCATTTATGCTTATGACGTTAAAAAAAGAGCCTCCCATTGTTGTTAAAGCGTGAGAGGCACGTCACTTTGAAAGGAGATACACATTATCAGCAATCTTGACATAAGGACCAATTGATATGTTTACAGAATAACAACCGAAAAAAAGTTTAAATGATTAATTTGATTGTTTGCTTTATCTGAGTCAATGACAAGACTGCAACACACAGTTTTGACGATGGATGGGTGATTTCGCACATACAAACATTTTCATACTATAAGATGCAGACATAAGCATCAACTATCAAACAAACAAAACAGTCAAAATGTAATTGGGTGTAGCAACTGTAAAATGAACTGTGCTGTAACTACTATTCATAGGTGAGTCAGGTAACACTTATTTCCCTCTAGGATTATTAAAGTATTTCTGATTCTGATTTGATGTATGTGAGTTGTTGCACTGAATACAATATAAAGCTGTGGACAGTACAACATGCTACAGATTCTAAATCATGGATGCTTAATGCGTGAGTACTTTCCCAAGCCAGATGAAGGATCAGTGTATTCACCATAAACTGGAAACAGAAATTTGTCACCAATTTGTTGCGCAACCAATTGAGAACTAATGATGATGTTTCAATGTTGCAATCAGTTTTTTAGGTCAGATGTCATTAAATAACGCTGGATGATTTTGGAAAAACGTCATGACCTAGAAGAAAATAAGCTCTCCTGTTCCTCTCCGGTCAGCAAACATATTATGTGAGAACGTGACCAAAACATAAGGAATACAGCACTCTAAGTGGATATTTGTTTTCCTGAGATTTAGAATAGAAGGATACAATATATATAAAAAAAAAAAACATCACGGACTGAGTGCGTTGTGAATGTATGGTGCATACGTTTAGAGTATTGGTCATTACTTTGTTGAATGAGCTATTTATATCAATATCTCAGGTTTTACTACATTTCTGTGAAAATAACATTTCATCACAGCAAGCCATGTGAAAAAAGTAATCAGACAAAAATACTGAGAGCAAGTTGTTTATTCTGCATAGCAGTTTCAGTTACAGTGGGGGAAATAAGTATTTGACCCCTTGCTGATTTTGCAGGTTTGCCCACTTACAAAGAATGCAACCATCTAAAATTTTAATCATATGTACATTCTAACAGTGAGAGACAGAATCCCAAAGAAAATTCCAGAAATTCACATCATATGAATTTATAAAAATTGATAACCATCTGATGAGGAAAAACAAGTATTTGACCCCCTACCAAACAGCAAGTATTCTGGCTTCTACAAGCCAGTTAGTCTTTCTTTAAGACACATCCCCAATCCCAACTAATTATCTACATCAAATATACCTGCCTCACCTTGTTACCTGTATAAAAGACACCTGTCAACACCCAAACAACCCACATCCAACATCACCACCATGGGTAAGACCAAAGAGCTTTCTACAGACATCAGGGACAAGATTGTTGATCTGCACAAGGCTGGGATAGGCTACCAGAGAATCAGAAAACAACTTGGAGAGAAAAGATCAACTGTCGGTACAGTTGTCAGGAAATGGAAGAAGCACCACACCACCGCCAACCTCCCTCGGTCTGGGCCTCCCCACAAGATCTCGCCTTGTGGGGTGTCCCTGATCACGCGAACGGTGAGGAATCATCCCAAAACCACAAGGGGGGAACTGAATAATCAATTGAAGGCAGCTTGGACCACAGTAACAAAAGAAACGGTTGGTAACACACTACGCCGTCATGGATTGAAATCCTGCAGCGCACGCAAGGTCCCCCTGCTCAAGAAGAAACATGTACAGGCCAGCATGAAGTTCGCCATTCACCACCTGGACGACTCAGAAGAGTCCTGGAAGCAGGTGATGTGGTCAGATGAGACCAAAATAGAACTTTTTGGCCTCAACTCAACCCGTTGTGTTTGGAGGGCAAAGAACACGGAGTACAACCCAAAGATAACCATCCCCACCGTCAAGCATGGTGGTGGCAACATCATGCTTTGGGGGTGCTTTTCAGCCAAGGGGACGGGGCAACTCCATCGTATTGAGGGGAGGATGGAATTCTGGACCAACATCTCCTTCCCTCAGTGAGAGAGCTGAAGATGGGTCGAGGATGGGTGTTTCAGCACAACAACGACCCTAAGCACACCGCCAAAGCAACAAAAGAGTGGCTGAAGAAGAAGCACATCAAGGTTCTAGAGTGGCCTAGCCAGTCTCCAGACCTGAATCCCATTGAAAATCTTTGGAGGGAGCTTAAAATTCGAGTTGCCAGGCGACAACCTTGGAACCTGAATGATTTGGAGGCTGTCTGCAGGGACGAGTGGGCCAACATCCCTGCCGAAATGTGCACAAACCTTGTCACCAACTATAAAAACCGTTTGACACTTGTGCTGGCCAATAATGGCTTTTCTATAGAATATTAACATGCTGTTTGTCCAGGGGGTCAAATACTTATTTTTCCTCATCAGATGGTTATCAATTTTTATAAATTCATATGACGTAAATTTCTGGAATTTTCTTTGGGATTCTGTCTCTCACTGTTAGAATGTACA
>JABUIW010000217.1:7268246-7335746 GCA_013363375.1 Menidia beryllina
AAGGGGTCAAATACTTATTTCCCCCACTGTATAAAAGGTTTAATCGGTGCCTACTGTGTGTGCCATGCCTAAATGGCTTCATGCCAAACTACCCTCAGCAGTGTGATTTCTTTCTCAGCCTGCAGATTTTGAAAGTCATCTCTCCTCTCCCTCCTTTACTGGTTCAAATCATCATGCAGGAAAGAGTCTCAACAATTAGCAGTGTTTGACAGACCATCAATTATTACTGCTAAGGTCACAATTAAATTTTCCTAGTCTGCTGATTGAAATTAGGTTACTTTGTCACTGTGATGAATTCTGTTGTGTGTTATTGGAAGAAGGTGACTGTGATGATTGCAAACACAGATAGCTCAGTCCGGGGTCACACACTTATATAATGATAATAAGTAGTATAATGATAAAAGTATAATAGTAAGTTAGAAACAGGCAGTTAATTACATTTTAAAAACTACAATGATGACTATAATCCTCATCCTTGACTTATGAAAAAAACATTAGTTTACATGGGTGTATATATCTGTAGGGTGTTAGTAACTGACAGACAGCTTATATATTCCCATAATACCACCTGCATGCTGCATGCAGGAGAGTAATTCTCCTTGATCCCAAGCAAGGCAGGGTCCTCACTCACTCAAATGACTGATATAATTTCCTGTGGAAGTATACACTTGAAACCTATGCCTCAGTCCTGCTTATTAAAAAAAGAAACAAAGTGATAAAAAAAAGAAACGTCATACTCAAAAGACAAAAGAGCAACCGCCCAACCAGATACAGATGATATCTCTTAAGTGTTTTCACTTGAAGTGTGTAATTTTCCATGAAGGCAAAACTCAATGTTTTTAATGTTTGTTGCAGATTAGATTAGATTCAAGACTAGTATCATAAAGTAAGCATGCATACTTGTTTCATCCCGTTGCCAGGTGTCGGTGAATCTAATCAATATTAACAACACCTTTTAACCTACATAATCAAAATTCTATCCTCAGCTGTCTAAATAGATTTTCTCTTTTCATCATCACTCTAATCTAACATGTGTTGAGTTATTTAACTTATTTTTTCCTTTTCGTAATTTATAAAAAATGGCTTGTATTAAGAACTGGCTCAGATGCGTGTGATGCTCACATTAGCGCTGTTTTGTCCTGAAGGTAATGCTAAACTTGTTTAAGAGTGCTTAAAGTGATTATGTTCCCTTTGAGGACAACGTGTTTCCCCCTCACATTTACGGGAAGAATTACTACGGCTATCCATAAAATCTTTGAGGAAAGGAATGCAAGGCTCTACAAAGTGGGTGGCGTTGCTGAAGAAGTCTCTTCCCTTCCCCTGTTACTGTTTCACTGACCCTTGACCACATCTTTTTCTGATTGTAACGTCCGGGGGTCTCTGTGTTTGTGCTGCATGTGGTGTATCCCTCATGTTGGACCTACATGCTGATGTCACAGTCCTGCCCTTTGGAGCAATCAGCCCATCACGCACACTTATGTACGTCACATCCCAGTGCTACAGGAAATGTGTGTTTCCTTTTACAAGTCTCCTTCTGTTTCCCATTAAAACCACAAAGGAGTATGTCATCCACTTTTGTGTGGCCATGCTGAGATTTTCTGTCCAGGCTTCAGCTAATCAACCAGAGCTTCAGAAAAAATGTCCTTTACACTGTTGAGTTGTTGTCAGATGGTAGTTTGTAGCAGTATGACTCTGTGTAAGAGGCCAGACGTTTGACAATATGCCGGCCTGGCAGAAAATACATAAACGTCTGTACCATCAGGAATCTGAAGCAGGATGGTCTATGTGGCACATGACTGAGAGGGTTAGCAATCCTTTAGTACAATCCAAGTAGTTTGTAGAAATGGACTTGATATTTTTCAGAATCTTAAGTCAGAGAAATGGGCCTAGGTGCTGCAAATAATAGTAATACTAATTTATATCTGGAGTTTTTCTAGGCTCCAGATCCTGTTGACCCACTTTGTTTTTTCTGTGTGCAGACCAAAGACAAGAATGTTATTTTTACTGTGGGTTCAAAATTCAATGCAACAACAACAATCGCCACACCCAACTTATCAACACTTTATCATGTTAACAATGTGAAATGACATGCCAAAAGGTTTGAAATGTGTACAAAGTACATGTTAAATTTAAATGTGATGCAGCTCCTTATGACCCCTCTCAGGACATGGCCATACAAACAGGGTTGGTAATTGATTCTTTAGGCTCTGTGGGTTGCTGTTAGGAACCTATGGATTGACTTTGTTACACCACCTTCAGTTCAATCAGGATGGGCAACAGCCTTTTTGTTTTTGTCATTGTTGAGGCTGCCTCTAAGCTGGAATGTCAAGGTGGGAGGCGCTTTAACGTCCACATAAATTCCAGGTGAATAAATAGTCCAGCTAAGAAACTGTGAGGGCTAACTCTTTAATAACGCAATCACTCAAACTGAAAGATCAAATACACTGACCGCGAGTTCATTTTTAGGTTATGTTTGATCTTCTCTCAATTTGCTATTTTGAAACACTCTACCGGGTGCTGTAGAAAGATGCATCCTGTGTTTCATGTTGAATTTGCTTTTCCTGATTTTCTAGCACGCAAGTCTTGTGTCTGCTCGATCTTGGCCTTTTAGATGTGGTCATTATTTATCCTAACTAATGACCAGCCGCATTGTGTCCTGCTGTGACAACAGAACATGAAACAGCACTAAAACCAAAGTTGAAGTGGTAGGAAGTAAAACATCTGGTGTCAAGGAGGCAAATGAGAGGAGAATGAGAGGGGGAGAATTCAGCCAGACATCTAACTGCGGTGGGACAATTTTACCTAATTAGAAACTTCTGTTTTCTCCTGAGCCTTCTCTATCCCCACCCCTGCTCAGAATGTGGATGTGTATATGTGTGAGCCTTTGTAATGCTCTTTCCTCATGAAATGCAGCCAAGGCCACAAGCCAAGGCTCGCAGGAGTATGTGCAGGCGGATTTTTGCTTTGGATGGTTGATTTAGCTAGTACTTCTTTCCTCTCAGGAACAAGCAATGCTGAGTCATTGCCATCATTTTCATCACAATGCTTCCCTTCCCACAAGATTGTGTTCAGACCTGGTGCATCATAATGCATTGTTCTGCGCTGCACATTAATTTTCCCAGATAGCTTCCTTATCTTTATGGTTTTCCCATCTACTTCTGCAACAATGAAAATTACGTGTCCCTCCATGATATCTTATTTTAAGACATAATAGTTATTTGATGTTTAAACTGTTTCTTTGATTATTTTGCTGTTTTCATATAATTAAATGTTTTCATTTTGCAGGACAACTTTTTAATAATTTTAATTCACAAAAATATTGTAATAAATCCTAAGAATGGGAAGTTTCTTACAGGCACCTTGTGGTTACTAGAGATGATGCAAGGTTTCATTTTCATAGGTATGCCTGACATTTGACATTTGACAATGTATGATGTGTCAATTCCCATCTATCAGCTATTTATTTAAACAAACAAGGTAAACTACAAGTGGGACAAGCTGCTTGATTAGAATCTTGCCAAAGCCATTAAAGAGATAAAAAAGAAGTAAAATTTCTCATTAAAACCCAGGCAATTATTTTGTATTCTTTTTAGTGAAAAGATGGCTCTCCATCACTAATACCGCTAGTGTTATAGCAAGATCAATGTTAAAATCATAAGGGGCAGAAAACACAGTTTGTCTCAATATATGAAAGTCCAGTTAACACAAAAACTGGTGATTTGACTCTCTGTACCTTTTCCATATAAGTTAAAAGTGTATCAAGGAGCCTACTCTCATGACTGAGACTTTTTGAACAAATTGATTGTTGGCATTCCTAAAGCTTCAGAAAAAAATAAAATGTTAAAAGGCTAAATAGTTCTCTTGGACATATACAGGCCAACCTTTGAAATCTTTGCCATTTTTCACAGACTTATACCATCAGTGTTGAGCCAAATGCCAAAACGTGGGGATGGAAAAGCCTGGAACCCCCTTAACAATTCAACTGGGTTGCATAGTGAAGTTTATCCCCTCAACTACATTATTTATGATCCTTTCAGATAACTGCACATTTATGTCTTTATGGGTTTGCCTCTTTCTGCCTCCACAGATACAAATGAGTCTCAAAATAGGCTGTCATTGTGATGCTAAAACTATATTATACTTTATTATATCTCTCCAGTGTACAGTTAGAAAAATGTACATGACACATGAACGGAAATGGTAAAGGACCATAAGCTTATATCAGAGCAGTCTTTTGAAAACCTCCACAAATGTGCTGATATAAACACCATAGATGTTCTGGTGGCTTTTATTGCACTCAACACACAGTCAAGTAAAAGCTGTAACTGTCTTCAAGTTACCCAAATATGTGTGAGTGTGTGAGATGTGCAAGGGCGTATAGTGGCACTTCAACAATGAGTTTATGTGTACGGGTTGAAGCAATCGAAAACTATTTATAGAGCTGAAAAGTCACGGGGGGTCTGCAGTGCTTATGTTGTACTTCGCGGAAATATTACTATGGGTGACTTACTTCCTGTGGTGCAGAAAACACACATGCGCACAAACATAATACACACGCCATCCTGTTTGTCAGGTGTCAGAGGAAGCTAGAAACAAGCCCACACAACAACAAAGTTTTGAAAAAAGAAAACAAAAAACACCCACGCTGCACTTTTTTTTGTTTCCATCGGTTATGAAGATCAATTCAGTCTGTTGCAGTTCATCACCGTTGCAAAACCACTACATGTCTCAGATGTGTCTGTCAGTACACACTGTGCATTTACACTCTGAGATAAAAATAAATAGTGTATATGGGGAGCTCAGGTTGACTAGAGAATTGGGCTACACTTTCACTCATATAGTAAAAATGGAAGATGTAAACAATATATGCATGTGAATTTGTCAGCCCAGCCTAAGGAAGTTCTATCATTATTATTTATCATTATTTGTCATGAAAATAAGGCGGAAGTGCACTATCTGAAACACGGCACATTATGTCTTGAAGCAATTTGCCAAAGTAGCATTAGACAGCCCTCCTGCCGCATGTAAGCAGGATTCTCCGCCTGCAAGCGACAGGACTGGACAAAGTAGACTTTTTACAGGACCAGTGACTATCAGTTTCTGCCACACAACATGAGTAACACACCTTGCCCTTGTCCCTCACTGCACTGGAAAGGTTTCCAGAGTCACCAGATCTTAATCCAGTTTAGCTCCTCTGGGAATTGGAGCAACAATAATGCTGCTGAACATAAAATCTCGGGAGCTGGTCTAGTGCTTTTTTTTGGTCTGTGCAAAGCAATCCTGCAGGCAAAACCTAACCCAACACCGATATGATATCACCAACAGATATGGCTGGGGAGCATATTCAGCAGCTGTCGTCACTTCTTCTGCCGTTTGTTTGTCTTTACCAGCAAAGAATAAGACTGAACTTTTCAGCTTTATGGAGGTAGCATGTCTACACCCTTGAATTATGTGGGACAGCCTGTGTGAGAGGCTGTTAATTTACTAATGTCTTTGGTGGGAAGAGACTGTGCTGACTAGACAGAAACACACAGTCCTGTGAAACAGATGGCCAGAAGGCAGTAATGCGGGGAACACGCAGAGACTCTGTATAAGGTTTTCTGAAGGGATTTCACAGGGCTTTAGCGATATTACCGATTAAACAACTGGACCATTCAAACTGATAAATAGTAGGAATTAGGCCTATTAGTAGCATATCGGAAGGACAGTTTAAGCATATGTGATTTAATAAACGTAAAATCCATGCACTGAATATAAAATCTAATAGTCTACTGCCCAAATCTAATACCAGAAGCACAACAAAGTCAGACAGTTCATGTGACAGAGTGGGAGACGTGACAGGGCAGACTGCTCGTCCCATTCTGAATGAGATCATTAAGAATTGACAGATCAGCAGCCTCTGCGTTCATCTGATTACAGGGAGTCACCAGCCAGGTCAACCAGTCACATGCCTGACACAGACCCTGAAAACCAAAAAAGAACGGTTAGTATTATCAAAGGCCAGACAGCTTTATCTGTGCTTCATAGATGCATCAACTGAAAATAGAGACATTCAGTTCACACCTACAAATCAGCACCAAGAAGAAACGAAAGTCAGAGTTTAGAAATGGTAAAATAAAAACAGAGCAATTTGAAGACCCTTTATCCGAGGGGAACCACTTTTGCTTCAATTTATTCACACTTATCACACAGTCTTCATCATCTGATCCACTCTCATCAGATATCACAGGAGAGTCTGCTGACATGTTATTTAAGCAACAGAGGCTTCAAGCTTATATGGGGCAACTCCAAAAAACCTGTCCCCATGACGATGTTGTCTATTTTGTTTAATCCTGCATCTCTTCCCTTGGTAATTCTTTGTCATGCTTGATTCAGCATAACTCTGTGAAGTATTTCTTAAGTGATTCCTCAGTGAGAGGCTCACATGATCATCATGTGGCATATGACCATATGGGGAATATATGAAGCAATTTCTACAGCTTGTCATCTATGTTTTGGGGAAATGTGGTGGAAAATTGAAACTCCCGAAACCACATGAGAAATAATAAATTAAATATATCTCAAAAATTCCAAATAATAGTCTTTGCATAGGCATAGATATTGTTTTGATTAAGAAACTCACATAAGCAGTCAGATTAAGGTGCAGTCTCTTTCAGTTTTTGCTTTCCACAGTTAGCAGTTTCCATAAAGAAAAACTGTGTATTTTACACCATGCAATCTGGGCAGACAGTGTTCTTTGTTACCTAATTTAGCCTCCTACTACAAGTGTTCTTGAGTTCCAGCCCATCTGTAGAAATAGAGCTTGTTGTGGGGCCAGACACCCTCAGCCCTCGGACACATTTCAATGGGACACTTTGTCATCCGTCCATTTCTGTGTGGGGGTTATTGAAATACACCCTGTGAGGCTTTATTTGCTTATTCAAAGTCAAGACTGTGTACAAACACCACTGCCAGAAGCCATACATTGTCTTCTGTTATAAAATATTACTTACTGAAATGATTGGGATCTAATATTCAAATTGAAATGTAACATTTTAAACCTGGGGTAATTTTATGGCATCAAAATGTCATATACTTTCTTCCCTTGTTCCTCTTCCTCTTTAGCCTTTCACCATTTCTCTTTCTGCTTTCCACAAACCCAAACAAACACTAACCCTAAAGAGAAATTCCAGACTGGGCTGACAGATAAGAGGGGGAAATCCCGTCCTGTAGATCATCTGACAAGCTTACACTTACAGAGAGACAATTTTCCCACAGACACAGAGCTCTGATCAAAAGCTTGTGATAACACAACATGCCAGACACTTCACTCTTTGGAAACTTAAGGGCAAATGGTTGATCTACAAAATGGGAAGTCTGTTTGATGTGATGTTTCTCTTACATACACATTTGAAGGGCAAAAAAATGTGTGCACTAAACCCATCTCAGAAGTTTCAAACATGGGCTTTAGTAGCCATCAGTACAGCAAAACAACTATAGTATGTGCTAACAAAGAAAGAAACCAAGACATGTTAGCAGAAATATATACAAAAAGAGAAAGAACTTAACCTAATCTGAAAGGAGTCAGGGGAAACCCACATCCTCACTGACTTACTGAAAGGAAATTGTCATAATGGGATTATTGTGGTATATTTCCAACGTTCCTGTGCTGCAGCCAAAATAGTTGTATGAGTCTTTGATGGAGCATTCAGTGCGGACCCTCTCAGTCCCCAGAGCCAAAAAACACAATGAATGATGATACAAACCCGAGTTTGGAACCATTCCAAGTCTGAATTCCATAAATGGGATACTTTCGGTGGATTCAGTCACCAGGCACAGCAAGAAATGTAACTAATACTGCTGTTTATGTAGGGTCTACAGAGGCAAAAATGACCATGGGTTCGCTTAGTTATGTTTTTAAGATATGGAGATAATTCTGAATTTAGAGTTATGAGGTTCCAATTAGTTAAGAATTACACTGTACACATGAGCTCTTGAGGAGTGGGGACAGGGCAAATTTGGGTCTGAATACTATGGCGGTAAAGCTGATTCTGTATCATAAATACTTTTTCACTAATTATAACTCTTGTTCAAACCACTTTGCTTATTTTAGTAAACATGTAACGGTTAATGTGCTTAAACCTCTGTATCTTCAGGGGTGAGAATATCTTAAACTGAATTTATTTGTGATTTATTCTACTGGACTTTTTTATATCTAATTTTGACGTTTCACATCCAGCATTCCTTGTTAACTCCTCATCAGGATTCTGATGTGTCTTTCTTTTCGAATAAAAGAAGAAAATGAAAGATTTTCTTCTTTATTTCATATCTTTCATGTAAAACCTTTATTCATTTATCAGAATATGTCATAGTGATCATTTCTATGACATAATTCGCAAATAAATGTAGATTTGAAGTTATAATAATGCACAGCCTGAGTACAATTAGAGGTTGACAGTTGCTCATTATCTGTTTAAACTAGATGTCCTTCCTATTCATTGTTGAGAAGTGTGCATTACAAAGAAAACTTCCATTTGACAAAAAATATGACTAGATCTTTATTGTTTTTAGTGTTTACTGGAGCTGCTAGCTTGGCGTGTCTGTCAGGTTGTCTTCCTCGCTTCCTCTGATGACTGTCTACTGCAAAAACCAAAGCACACCTTTGAAACATTTTGATATGTTAGTTTCAGTCTCTGACTTTACTGAAATTATTCTTAACAAGACTATGAGCATTGTCACAGGGAAATTCTTCTTGGAGGAGCAAAATAAGTCACACAGCCATTTACCAACATGGTAAATAGAAGTCACGTACAAAAATGCATGTGGAGAAGGAAGAACAATAGTCATTTAGTCAGCAAAAGCACCCCTCCACCCACTTCTGGATCTCCCCGCCACAGCCTCTGCTAATTTTACTAAAATGTTTCAATAAAGTGCGGGGCTGTCCCACGGGTAACACCTTTATCAGAGGGATCTTAGAAAACAAATCTCTGACCATAGTGTGTGTGTGTGTGTGTCAGTGTACCGTAAATGTGTTTTAGGAGGTGTGCAGCCAAAACGCAAGTGAGACTTATGTCAAAAGACGCGATGGATTCTTCAGTTGACAGTGTGGGGTTTACCTTTGTTCCTGTAATAATTTCAGGGTTTACCAAGGTGCAGTTCCCTTTTTGAACTACAGGCAAGATTAATTTGGAAATTCAATTTAAAAGGACATGTACATTTCAAGAACAGAAAGAAATGTGTCATCTTATAAATTAACATACTGCTGATTGGAGATATCTGTCTGACAGTGGTTTGGTATTTATTGTGGCTGACTAAAATGTTATTGCTGTCTAGTCATCCAGTGGTGACATATTTACATGTTCACATTGTACTAAGATGAACATTTAGCTAAATAGTTAACAAAACAAAATAAATTATCAATACAAATTATGGAACAGTTTTTACTTTCTCTTCTCGGCTTCATGTCTTTCTTTAAATCAATCAATTGATATATGTTAAATCCTGTTCATTGTACTCGCACATTTATAAAAAGTCGCCTTACCAAGGAATTCAACAAATACCAATAATTTGCGCTTGAATTTGAGCCGTCATCCTGGGTGTGCAAGAGCCAGTGGGCTGCAGTTTAAAGGAAAATGGAAGAAACCACCAGATGGAAGCCAGAGAAAAATAAACTAATTTTGACATACAGAGGTAAGCTTACTGGATCAGACGGAGGATGAACCTGTGTGACTCCTAAGCATCTAAGTTAAAAAATATATGCTCCAGTTACCAAACGTAGACACTTTTGCCTCTAGATTGTGGCAATTTCTTCTTTCTTGATCTTTTCATAAAGTTCCATCACAGACATAAAAAATGCTTTGAATTAACTGCTCAGTTTTTCTAAATACTATATCTTTATTCTACATTGAACAGATGAGGCTGTAACGTAAAGTTTCTCTACCACTTCTATTCCCCTTCTATTCCCTAAGACAACCAGTAGATCATCTTAGATAAAGCCGCCCTTGGATGAAAATAAAATGGAAAAAGCAAGAAAAAGTTAGACCAGTGCTCCAGAAGTCTCTTGCTTAGATGTTATCACATGAGAACACAACTTATTTTCAGTTGAGGTATGACCATGCAACATTAGTTGAATTTGCCCCTTTGGACAGGGAATTTAGCTCCAACCACACATATCTGAGAGAGAGAGAGAGAGAGAGAGAGAGAGAGAGACAGAGAGAGAGAGGGAGTGAGAGAGAATGTATTAAAAAAGTGTGGAATCATAAATGAGAGGTGAGATGTAAAGTGAAAGGTGTGTGTGAAAACACTATGTATGACAGTTCCCCAGAGCAGTCTATCACCCTGACCCCACACATAGGTATGGGTGGTAGACTGCATTTAGAGTCAAATCCCTGAGTGAACCTTGTGGAATGTCAGCGTGATGGCTTACACGTCACGTGACAAGACACAGCGAGAATTTGAGCATGACCTTGCTTTGTGCAACATTGTTTCTCGTGGCACAATGTAGCCATTTCACCTTCTGGTGTGGACTGGCTTCTTAATGGTTGTGTTACACGGGTAAGGAGAGAACTGGACAGATCCAAGCTAAAATTTTGTCATGGGTGGATGTTTACAGGTGCATTGATTTAGCTTCTTTCAACACAACAGTTTAAAACTTCACACCATGACAAAACACATACACACACACACACACTTTGTGTTACATAAGTGCTTTCTCTTGTTAATTACAGTGCCATGGTAACTGCTGCCATGAAAAGAAAACAAAGGGTAAATTATTTCCACCGACTAGTAGTTTTTGTATGCCTACCATCACTGGTAATTCTTATTCTTTGTTGTCCATCTGCAATTCTTGGATTTACAGTTCTGTCGAATAGTTAGAAATTAACCCTGTGACCCTGAAGCTGACTCATGGAGTCTGTACCACTCTATGACAAGCTCCGCGCTGCTGTTTTATACATTTTCTCGCTAAAAACTCAGCAATCCCACTCTGAGAGGCTTCAGAAATCCCAGACTAATGTTTGAGGTAACAACACTCAAAACAGATTGTTTTATTTTTAAAAATCCAATGGAATGATTGTTTTACTTGAATTTGGTGATGTTTAAAGAATTAATAATACAGAAAATATAATACAAACAGAGCTGAATTTTTGTCAATAAAAAGTGACATGCTTGTAGATTCTAGTACAGTATATCCTTTTATAATTTCTTACCACTGTATGTGAATATCATAGTTACATTCTCTGATGTCTACATTTATTACATCCATAATACTCTTTCTTTGCTGGGGGAAAGTATGCCAACTGCTACCTACAGAAATGCTTCAGCTCAGCAAGCGGCAAAAAGGAATAATTCCACAAACAAGTAGAAAACAATAAAGAAATGTACAACTATTAAAAAGCATTGTATAAAGAGTAAGTCAAATGTAATGTGACAAACAAGGAATATAAATCTATAAAATGACATCTACACTGTATAATATCAGAATCAGAATGATGTATCTTCATTATACATAGTATAATAATGACCAATTCAGATATTTACACTCTTTTCTCATTCATTTTCTTAGCCGTTGTCAGAGTTTTCTACTATACACAATATAGGTACATCATTGTGGGGAAAATGATGTTGTTGTTTATGTGGATTAAGACCGCTAATGCTGAAACCAAGAAGTTGTTTTCATCGGATACAGCTGTGGATTAGATAATAACTGACCAGAGCATAGGTTGTACCTCGGGTGGAGCGAGGATGATATAATCATTCTTTATGTTCATGAGTATATTGGAAACCATGATGTTGGAGTTCATTTATGTTTATGAAGCTGTTCCATGTTTTGCATTATCAAACAAATTGTTCAATGTAAGCATCATTGAAAGTTTAGGTGAGCAGTTCGGTTAACCCCTTAAAACGGGGTTGAACAAACTAAAAATGAAAGTAGGAAGAATCTAACATTCAAGGACTGTACAGTATTTTTTTCGCCCTTGAAATCTTTGAAAGCAGCATCGATTTGACATTTTTGCAAAACACTGTGGATGTCAAGTGGCTTTACAGAAGCTATTGCTTTCCGATGAATGTCTCACATTGCAGCCCTCATGTCACATTGGAAATATATGAGCTGTCTCTGTAATTAAGAGCAAGTGTGGCTTTTCTGCCACCTTCCACCCACTAAAACAGTACCTTGCACACAGACACAGAAAATGCATTGGCCCATCACCGGATGCGTTACCATGGCAGTGCAACAACCCATAATCACACTTTGAGTGTGTCTTGATGACTCACACAGTGTTAATCCATGTTCAATCTAAAATGCTTGTTTCAACACATATGCCTCATGTATGTGATTTTGTGGTTATTAGTGATTTTATGAGTGTGGTGCCAGTGTCTCATTGCTAACATTTAGCTCTTACATGTGCATATGTGTTCCTGTTAGAGGTGGGAAAATGATTTTGTCTCTCTACTGTTTTCCCAGTAACCACCTGCTTCTTCCCATCTCTGCCTTATCGTTTTTGTGTGTCTTGCTTTCCCTCCATTTCCTATGTGCTTTCCAGAAATGACTATGGGCCTTTGCATTCTCATCTCGAGATTCATGCTGACTCTTGCATTGCACGGAATGACAAGACAGAAGGAGTTTGCAAAAAGTGACTGCTTAACACTGGATTATGATGTCAAAGACATTTTAGACATACAGTTCGTCCCCAGATAGTTTCAAACTGATAAGTTTCAAAATATGACAAATTATCATGGGGTTCCAGTAATTCCCATTTATGTTCGCATTGATAATAGTTTTATACACATATTTGTGCCCTTTTCATGTCAGCTTGCATTTCCATTCAGTGCCATTCAGACGTTAGACACACTTTTCCATTGATCCGAAATTAATAGATATATCCAAACGGGCAGGGTAATGCATAAGTTAGCAAGTCTAATCACAGAAAAAAACATTTCAGAAGATCTGACAGTGACAGTTCATACTATCATTAGTCACTTCAGTGGTATAGTTATGTGATTGCTGCACTTAGAACCAACATGCACCTGCAATTTGACCTAACATAACTCTAAATATAGAAAGCCTCCAGACCACAGTGTCATGCTGTCACTGTGGTGGATTTCAGAGATGTGATGGAAACACAAACAGAGAGGACAAGACGACGCTGCTCCTATCCACTCATCAGAAAAGACTAAGACATGTATGGTTCTAAGGCCTCTAATCAAACTGTAACTGGGAACGTATGATGACACATGTTTAAGCGTGTTACAGAAATTCTAACAAAAAAAATACAGAAATGATCCAGTTGCCATAGCAGCTGTAACTTGCTCAAAAGGGTGAGTGTGCATGCAGAATCCCAAACTGACATAAATATTGTACATCTTTTTCCAGAGGTTTCCATGGAGACTTATTTATGAAACAATTTAGCTTCAGACACAAATCATAGCATTTATAAACCCTGTGTGATCCCACAAAGGACCAACAAACTGAATTGTTTTCAGAGAATAACTGGCAGAGGCACATCTGTTGGAAGAATCAGAAAGAGCAGGTTTTCAACTTCAGGGACAGAATACTTGGCTGAAGCACAAGTTTAGTCAACTTTGTACTATATGAGGAATGTCTAAGAACTTTCAAATCCAGCACAGTTGGTTTAGCCTGAAGCACCAGTTGTTTTACTCTCTTCCCCATTGTCCACCATTCTTAACTAATTAAGGCATTCTCACATTATGATCCAGATCAAACTAAGAGTAAAACATTTCTACATGACACAGCCTTCCAAAAAAGCTTAATAGCTTTTGACATTATACAGTATAGGCCCTGTGATGGACTGGCGGACTGTCCAGGGTCTACCCTGCCTCTCGCCCATTGACCACTGGGATAGGCTCCAGTTCTGCCCGCGACCCCATTAGGGAATAAGCAGTAACGATAATGGATGGATGGATGGATTATACAGTATAACATCATTGGTTATTTTAAAAGTAGTGATAATGGCTCTTTCGTAAGAAACTTGTGTTTGGTGTATTCATTTAATTTCACTGTGCAGTTTCATGATAGTTGGGCAAAAACTAAAGATTCCCCACCTGGATCAATAGCTTGTGAGAGAAGCAGACATGTAATCCCTTAGGACTCCAGATCAAGTGCATCATGCATTTCTTGTCAGAGTGGATCTACGTAGGCACGAAATTAGGTTAGAGTGATTCATGAATGTCAGCATGCCTACCTTGCATCTATACAGTAGTGTGTCTCAGCAGGCTTAAATAAGGAGGTGGGATAGTTTCCTGGCATTTCTAAATGAGAAGATACTGATGCACAGAAGACCCTTTTAGCTAATTTTACAGATATTCCAAAAGACCACTTTTTTACCATCTCATTCTCCTTCCTTGGTGATAGAATATAGAGCATTTTTATACATCAGACTGAACTGAGGTCAGCATTTCCCTGTAATGGGTTAAATACATTTTTATTCATGAAAGTTGTCTTGTGTAACCCTGACTGGTTGACAGCGCTGAAAATAGTTTAAGCAGCCTTGTTTAAAGAAGAATGGACATAAGAGTGATGAAGTAGGACAATATGCCAGCGTGTATCATTCAGCATAGAGGAGTTATTCCCGGGAAGAGCAAGCCACACCTGAGAGACTTACAGTATGATTTATTGGCCATCAGACACGGCCAGCCAGCCAGCTGTGATTTCAGACACAGGCAGGTAGTTCCCAGCGGTACTACTTCTGTGAATAAAAATGAGAGGCCACGCTGCCACCATTTTCTATCACTTTCATTCCTTCATCAACTCTCTCTGTCCTGCCCATATCTCCTCTCCCTTGTCCATCCATGTATTTATTCTCCTGCTGTCTCCATTTTCACCTGCTCTATTTTCCCTCACTTCTTACTGTAAATGCTGCTCTACTCCAATTCTTGCCTCCATCAAAGCACTCAAAGTTCTCCTCCATTCCATTCCATATGTAAGGCCAAACTGGGAACATAGCTGCAGCAAGATAACAAAAAAAGGGCAAAATGCATGACAAAAAAACGAATAAGTCAAAGAAAAAACCTGGAGCCAAGGTGATTTCGCTGCCTACACAGGATCAACTTATTTAACAATACTACTTCTTTGGGTAGAATATCAATTATTAACTTCACTTTTTTTAGCTTAAAAGCTTCAGATACCTAAGCCACATATTTAGTCCATCTTGCTGTGTGTGCACATCCTCAAGAGGAATGCCCCTGTGGCAGCAGAGTGTTTTTCTCAATATTAAAGTAAAAGGTTTTTTTTCTTCGGTAAAGTTCTCTCAGTACACTCAACTCTAACACAATCACACTCACATTCTTCATTAAAAAAACCCGCCATGGATGTTCTTGTTATGCACATCAGAAATTAAATGAAATTGTTTCATGTGAAAAAATACTGTATCGAGGAGAGTTTTTAAAATAGTTTTTATAGAAATTTTTAATATCTGTTTCATGATCTCAGAATGTGCACAATGGCAACTGTTAACAAACTCAACATATTGATGCTTCATGAGTGTTTGCTCTAACTGAAGAAAGATTTGTGAAACCAGCCAAAGCTCTATACTGGGGAAGCAGCAGCAGCGGCAGCAGTTATATGTTCCATGCATTAATATTCATGTGACCTTTTTTTGTTCTTCTTTGAAGATGTGATTATAGCAAGAAAGAAAGTAAGAAAGAAAGAAAGAATCCAGCCACCCAGCAGCAAGAGCTGCAGCTTTTGGGGTATGTAGCTTTGAGTGGTCAAAAGCAGGTGGGACCAACTGTAGCCCAACGCTCTGTTACATCCTGACCCACAGACATGAGAGCATATATTGTGTATATGTATGCACATATCATTAATTGAAACGTTTTAAACAGAGAATGCAAATCATAAAGAGAGATCAAGTTTGGGGAGAGAAGTAGCCCAAATAAAAACTCCACCTGCTATGACGAAAGCAGCGAACACTGACTTGACACATGACCTTAAGCCTCAACAACTGCCACAACTGCAACCTTGGAAACCAGCAAAATGGGATCTAGTCCGCCTCCCCCTTTCTCTTATTCCTCTTGTCTTCATTGAGTGACTGCACGCTCTGCACATTGTCCGAGCAACCCCTACTCCCTAAGCACCCGCTAACCCTCTCCTCCTCTATCTCATCCCCTCTGCTGACTGATGGGGGCCCCTCGGCTCAGCACAAAAACACGGCTGTGCGTCTGTCAACCGGGGGCGCTGAACAGAGCGGGGCCCCTGCTGACTCCTATTCAGCTGCACTGAATGACATGACTGAAATCCCAGGCCCGGCTGTGTGCATATGCGGAGGCAAAGGGGCTCACACCTGTCCTCTTACTATATCTGCCTAAGAAGACAAGATAGGGGAGGGGGAAGAGGCAGAGGAATGTGTTGATGCACTACTAACCCAGCTGTTATGTCTGAGCAGTTCACAATATAGTCTTTGTATTTATGTGTGTCAACCTTTTACCTTATGTTGCAAAATGTTTGGACTTATATGCATGTTACACATGTTAGAGTATATAAGTGAAACACTTATTATAGAAAGAAATGAAAAAGAAGATTTAAAAAATGAACCAAAAAAGATAAATTCACCTTAAAATGAAAGCTGAAACTCAAAATGTTGTGGCTGAGTTAAAGGCCAGCTCAACAGGTGATACTGACTTAATTACAATACTGAAAATAAAACAGAAGTGAATTGAGTTCCTCTGTGTGGCTCTTGAAAGTGACCTGACAGAAAATGTTCGGATATATCATAGGATAGGATAAGACATGATGTGTGATTATATCTTGTGAAGCAATATTCTGGTATGAGGATCATTAAAAGCACACCATTTCAAAATAAGAAAGAAATATAATTTAGACCATGAAGGAAATATAAGTACGTTGCCTGTTTTGAAACCTATAGTAAACCATTGGGGATACTTTCAAGAAAAATTATGACAATATTTGTGATTTTACCAGAAGGTTTGAGCATGTATGCAAAGAAGTAAAAAAAAAAACACTTGACAATTCTTAAATATGACTCATAGGACTAAAACATTAACTTTCATGCACTGAAATCCTGTTTTTCATCCAACAAAACAAAACTTTTAATGTTTAGTTTTTCATAAAGGCAAATAGTCTGCGGCTCAACCTAGTAACAGTGTCATTTCTGAGAGGTGGATTATTCTTTTGGGGTTAACAGATATTCATGGGGCTGTACCCACATATGTTGTATTGAGCTTTAATGCTGCAGAATTGTATTCACAATTTGAGTGAAGAATATGGAAAGAAAATCTCTTGGTCCATTGCCTGTGCTGTCCAGGGCTTGTGTGTGCAGTGCATGTTCTCTTTGCATTTGTACAACAGCTGTTCAGAGCTTAGGAGAGGTATTAAATTACAGAATCATTTTGTATTTTTGGTCCCTCTATTCACTGTCATTTTTTCCATTAGTAACAATTCATCTTCTCTCCACCTAATCAGAGTTTTATGTGTGATGACTGTCTCCTTCCAATGCCCATCCATCCATAGTCCCTTCCGTTTATTCCTAGAAAGGTTCATGGGGGGACTGGAGCCTATCCTAGCTTCCTTACAATATACTATACATATGTACAAAAATATATGCAGACATGACTTTACTTTGCTATCTATGTCACCATAATCTTCAGAGGGAACACTAACCATGACATGTACCCAATTTATCTCTGATTCTGTGTGGGCGCACAGGCTTGGGCTGATACTGATATCAAGGCTTGGTGTAACCCAAAGGGTTAACACAAAATGAAGGCAATCAGTGTGAGGTTCTTTTTCCACAGAGCTCAGTAAATCACAGCAGATAAACTGACAAAAATAACTTTGTCCCTCATGGTCAAATGAAACATTACCACGGTGAAACATTTTGTTCTGATTTATTCGTTATTAATCCACTATTAACTGTGTACAACCATGATTAGGGATGATTAAACACTTGCCCAGAAGTCTTTCAGTTAGAAAAGGGTATTTGTTACATTTTTAAGTCTGCTCAAAAGACTATGATAAGATGTACTTGCAGCAGTCGACTAAAGGTACACACTGAAATACAAATCAAAACCACTTGACAGAATCCGTCCTCTATCTCTCTCAGCTCCTGTTGCACATCATTAACTTTTATCTGAAGCAATTTTAAATGTGGAGACTGCAGCTCCTCCACAACAGTGGCAATGTTGATATATTTCTTGTTACAGTTTCTCCCTTTTCTCTAGAAAGCTTTATCAGTGGTTGGTCAGCTGATATGAGTTTTCCAGCCTTCCTAATGCCTTTTATTTCTCACTCAGCGTAGCTGTTTTATCATGTACCCTTCAATTAGAATAAATAACTTAGATTAAATCCAATACAACAAATGTCTTCTCTGGGACTTCAAACATCCAATCTGATTCAAGTCAGTTGGCATCGAGTTAATCTTAATATGACCATAATTAAATCGAATAAAATTTCATGTTGGTGCAATTAAAACAAAGCCAATGAAAATATCTCGCTTAGAAAACCAACACATAGCACTGCAGTATCCCTTTGATCCAATCCCCAATTCCGAGCTTGAACAAGGCACGTGTGGAACGAAAAAAACTCCCATTTAACAGGAAGAAACCTCTTTTTTTTTAGGATGTCTTTCCAATCTATTTATCAAATCTTTGTACTCCTACATTTGTAGTTACTTGCGTTTATTGGATGTTCTTACAGTTTCACAATATTACTCCTAAAGGTCCATCCAGATATGATCTAATAGTCAATACAAACAGGGCAAAGCACAACCTTAAGCCTGGTCCTCTTGTGTTCAGCGAAGGGTGTGGGATCATGAGCCCATAACTCTATGGAGAGAAGTGAAAATAAAGATAGAAGCCACTTTAGGATTAACTATGTACACGCTTGGCCACACAGTTTTTTTTTATTATGATCAATTTTCATTTCCGTGACACACAGCAGAAAATATCAAGCATCTGGGTCAGGGGAAGTATTTTTCTGTTCCTAACAGCTGGGGAATTTTGTTTTGTGGTTTTACTGTTGCACAGTAAAAACTCTCAAATACCACTGTATGAGTTCAGCTGCATGTTAAACTTCGTATCATTTCACTTTTAGAAGTTGTTTATGCTTTTTACTAAGTTTATTTGTTTTTAGTAAGTTGTTTTCTTTTAATCTAACTGGCTATAAATTCCTACAATTGTTATCAAAATGATGGTCATACAAACACAAAGTTAACATATATGGTACTTACACTGCAAAAGGTTTTAACAAAGAGGAGAGTAAAAACAACCGATTTAACAACTTAACCCAAAAGACTCAGTGTGTTTGAGTTCAGAAAGCAAATAGTGTGTTGGGTCATGAGGCTAAAATATCCAGCTGGAAATATTGAAATAGCAAACTACAGAATAGTCTACCCGCAGCATCTCTCTTATTACTTCACTTTTACATTGTATGACACAAAACAAACTTAAATTCAATCCTCCTTAGATTTGGGTCACTTCTATCCTGCTCTCTTTATCTCTATTCCTCTCACAAACATGCACAGACATGTCCAGGCGGAACAGAGGGAAATGGTACGGTGTACTTTGCATCCTGAGTCGCGAAAGTGAACTGTGAAGATAAGAAACAAAACAAATACAACTGGAGATTATGGAGTTGGAGACCCAGATTAATGTCAACCAGAGGGGTTAAATTTTGATGGGTCAGAGAGGCAGACAAACAGGCAGCAGCTGATAGAAACATTTATGAATATGAATGTGCCTACATGAACACAAGATGAAATGCAAGCTCCTGGCTTTGCTTTGCGTGTTGACTTTCTAGAAGTTCATAAGCATTTGCATGTGCTTCAGCTCTTTCTTTCTGGGAGTGTCTGACCTCTGACTATCTCCCCCACCCCACCCCCAAGACTCACCCTTCTACCCACCCCCATTCCCATCTCACCTCCCTACATCCTGGACAGCTGTCAGCGGGGACCTGGCCAGAGAAAAAGACCCATCTGTTGCCTTCCTTCAAAGGTCAGGGTGCTGTGCGTGTGTTCAGCGAGAGGAGGGAGGCTTCTTTTCACTCGTTAATCCCTGTTGTTGTCCTCTCTCGCGCTCTCTGGCACACTTCTAAGGGATATGGCTGCTTTAAATGCAGACACAACTCTCGTGCATGTCTGATGTGTTTGTGGGTCATTTAAACATAGGAGCTCCCATTGTACCTCTGCTGGGGAGGTAAAGACCTGCTGTTATATAGTCACAGCTGGCCCACTTTTAAAAGATGTTTCCACCCAAGAGCCCCTAAATATTGCAAAAACAAAAGATAAACAGTGTCTTTAGTTAGAAATAGAAGCATATCTACTTTTTAACAGTGAAATATTTCAATACAGAAAGGAAAAGGTTTCTACTTAAAGCCTCTTCTTAACTTTTACATAAGACTTTCCCTACTGGTCACATGATTTTGTTAGTGTCAGAACTAAACATAACTCTGCCTTAAAGCATGAAGAAATAGAGCCAACAAGTGGGGAGTCAGTGTTTGATTTCTAGTAAAAAAAAAAAAGATCTGATGATGAATGTCTTTGGCTGTCAGCTTTATCGGGAAAATTAATTGAGGGGTTTTTCCGCTGTCCACCCCCCTAGGGATTACACTATTTATAGGTTTAGCAGACAAACGTCAGCCATTTATGATAACATGTGTTTTTCAAAAACATCAGAATGCTCTGCAGTAAAGGCTCATTCACATTTCACTTTCAGTTTAAAAGTGAATTGACCTTTGCACACCTGAAAGGCTGACATACAGTAACAGTCTGTCATTAAAGTCAAACCAAGTCTGACTGATTTAGTTTGATGTTTATCTATACCTCATAAATTCCCTTTTTACAGTCTAACCTCCGTTTTCCTTTTGAAGATGATAATAAGATGGAAATCCCCTACATACTCAAGTTATCTTGGAACATAAGCGTCCACACATTCCTATTGAATTGCAATATATTCAACATAAAATTGTTGCTGCGGTTAAAAATGGTTCAGATTTAATCAAAACAATAATTCCCAAGCTGTCGAAAAGAGTGTGGCAAGAGCATCAAGAGAACTTCTTAGTCGGCAGTTCCAGTGTCGGTTCTGATAAGAGGAAAGTAAAAAATAAAGGTAGAGTTTCAGAACAATGCATGAATGTTACATAAAGGGATTTAAGCAGGAAACAATGGTTCTCTGTGTGATTGCTAAGGATCATACAGGAACATGAAATCATTCAGTCCTATTAGAACACACTCCTAGAAATGAAGGTAGAAGATTAGAGTCACAGGGTCAGCAAGTAAACTGAATAACAGTAGGTCAGCACAGCCTAATGTTTATTTTTAATGCAACTTCCGGGTACCATGGGATTAGGCACTACCATTTTCACATTTCAACCCCGTGTGGATAAAATGAGTGATAATCCTCATCCTTAATTTCTCACTATAATCTTCTTAAAAACTGATAACCAGTTCAGCTTACTCACCGCCAATTTGGAAAAAGAAATAAAGACTTCTGTTATCAAGTTAATTACGTTTTTGCAGGGCACCCAAAGAAATCCTTCCACCATACCTCAGAGGAAAAATAAAAGCCACAGGCGCCTTCAATTCCGTCTTTTAGCTTGCTTGTTGGAAGTTCTGTCTACATTGTATATATGTGTTGATGTTGTTTGACACAGTGAATTCCTCATTGGCAATGTTGAAAAGGGGGAAGCATGTCTCATTCCAGCAACCTCTGTATGCAAATTTCTTGACAGTTTGTTCATTTATTTGTATATAAAAATCCAGTGAATGTTGAACAATGTGAAAAATCAAATGTTAACTCATCAAAAAAAGTACAATGCCAATTTATTGACAAATAATGCCAGTGTGCTGAAGAGAACACTTCTGTTACTTCTGTTATCTTAACAGAAGTATGATGCCATTCTAAGTCTTTGCCAGTTTTCTCCACCAAAAGTGCAAGTGAACTGTTTTGTTAATTCCACGAAAGTTAGAAAATAACCTGCACTGTGTATCAAGCACTATATTTGCTTTTGGTGTAGCATTTCCTCAATTGTCTTCTTCTTTTTTCTTTTTTTTTTTGGTAAAGCCTTTCCCAACATTAGAAATCTAAATATGAACTTTGACATGGCTCAGTCCAGTGGAGCTGACCAAGAAAGGTATATTGGGCTTTTCAGCAGCATTGTGTCCAAAGTTGGTGTATGCAAATAGTGAAGAACAATTAGTACACAAATAGTGGATTTACTCAAATTCAGTTGAGTCCATTTGAGTTTTTCAGCATTATTTACATTACATTACATTACTAGGGCAATGCTTTTGGTTTGTGAGAATATTGTGTCTAGAAAATCATTTTTCTTCCCGACATTTTAAAGTTGTGCATTTACATTTCGTATAACTTAATTGATCATTGTTGGTTGAATCAAGTTTTGGAAATGTGAAGAAGGTATGTATCATTGTGAAATCAAAGTCTCCCTAGTTAGACACCTGTGAGACAGTAAATGTTATGATCAACATATCACAAATGATCTTAGAAACTATTCACCACTTGCACGCCCAAATGAACGACATGACAGGCTGTGAGGTCACACAGAGTATGTTGCAACATTCCACTTTGTGATAATGGCTTCTTTGGTTTGCGAGCGTTAGAATCAGTTTACATGACCTATCTGTTGCTGCTCCCGTTACCTCAAGATGTTCCACCGGTGGAAAGCAGAGCAGACGTTGATGTTTTTCCACCTGCTAGACACATCTGTTGAATCACAGATGAAAATACAAGTCCTCCCGAGTGTGCTAAAAAAATCTTATAAAAGATTTTTTTTTAATTTAACGTGTTTTAATGATCATCCACCTGCTCTTTCCATATGCTAGGTAAGGCTCCAGTGCCTTCCCTGGGCATGAATGAGTCACGCTTAGCTTGTGATGATTGTCAGAATGAGAGCAGCTTGGAAGCCCCTTGCCATGGTGGGAACAGTTGCAGAGAATAAAGATGTTATAGACTTATGCCAATTCACTATTTATACATTTATATGTGCACACCATTAAGTACTTTGGCAAATCTGTGCAGTCTGTTCTACAATTTACGTGACATTTCAAGATAGTTGCTGATTAGCTGACATTAAAAGTGTAAGAACCAACAACACATATGGTCTTTTAGACTTGAAGACTTGGTGATCCAGATGTGGCTGGTTCTCTTGCATTATGCCCAAATTGCACATCACATATTCATTTTTGGATTTTCAACATATTTTTCAGGGAATATATTTAATCAGCCTCAGGAATAACATGCCAAGACACACAGTCTTTTTACCAAGAGTGTTTGAAATAGGGTTGGCTTGGTAAATGATAAATTAATACATTGATGGAGAGAGTGGAGGACAGAGATGAAAAGGAGCACTGGATTAGGGAGCACAAAAAACAGGAAGGGAATAAAAGAAAACAGAGACACAGAGGAATTACATGACAAAGAGAAATATGAAAAAACTCTCCCAGAGGGAAGGTGGAGTAAGGGGAGAGTGATGCTTTCTTGTAGATGTGGGTGGTTTATGAAAGCCACAGTGATGGCTAAGAGCACACAAAGTTGCCTGTGTGTAAGTGGTTATGTACATGTAGGGTTTCAACTCCTGCGTCATTACCTTGATTCGAGGGAAGGAAACCCCAGAGCTTTCTCACCCTTTCTTGACTTCCTGTCCTCCTCTGCTTTGTCCTTCCCTGTCATTCTTTCTTTCTCTCAGTCTGAGTTTATCACACTCACACATTTCACATTTTCTTGTCGTTCTTGTAAACCTTTTTTTTTCACGGCTCTGCTCCTCTCGCTTTCTGTTTCTTAAGAAATATTCACATCAATAAACACTGTAGAATCACACCAGAGCTGTAAAAAAAATAAAGGAAAAAAGAGACCTTCAGATGAAAAACATAAAAACACAAGAGCGTCGATCCAGAGGTGTCTCGTCTTGCTGTGGTAAGAAACACAGGAAGTCACATTAGGTCCTGTGACACACTTCTCTGGTTAGATTTAGTTACAGTGCATGTTTGTGTGTTCAGTTGGTGGTGTTTTATGTCTGTGCTCGGGTTTTTCTATGTCTGGTAATCGATAGAATTAAACATGTGGCATTACAATATGCATGCAAAAACGTCCCTGAAGACTGACCTTTGAAATCCTCTCAAGCATTAATGACTTCATAAAATACTCAGACAATTTGTCATACAAGGGCTTCAGATAAGACGTGCATTCTGTTAATGAATAACTTGAATCACTGTGTTCAATGACACCTAATGACCGGATATTTCAAACAAAACTACTCCAGTTCATTTCTTTGCGTTCAAAATAACGTTATCTTCCTGTCAGACTATTTAACTGATACGGCAAACATTAAAGGAAACACTTTGATAAAGGATCATTTCATCTATGTTTAGATAAGCCCAATAGTTTCTTAATTCATGTAAAGAGTGTTGCGATTTGCTTCAACAAGATTTCTAAACTTTCACAAAATATCTATGAGTTTTTGTGGTCCCCACTGTTGCCAATCATCTATTAAAAAGATGTTTAAAAAAATAGTAAGAGAGTAGACTATCAAAAAGAAAGTAGTACAAAAATACAAAGGCAGATGTAGACGAGACGTTTTAGCTGTGTGACCTTTGAACATCCTGTCTTCTCAACCATAACAGCATGCCACCTTTAACAAACCTTACATTCGATTGTTTCTCAGAATTTGTTTTTAAAATTTCCTTTGCATAGTATTAATTCAAAGAACATTTTTCTCTATCTGTTGTCCCCGAGTCCTCAGAACTCCACCCACTGACTCTCACTTTCAGATTAATATAAAAAAAAACCACATTCTTCTGTGACTGTGAATCACACTATCTGTCACTCTGTCACCACATGACTGTCACTTTCAGTGGCACAGACAAAACACGTAATGGAACATGTGGACAAACTATGTTTATCAAAAAGTTCAAAGCATAATATCTCTAAAAAGTTTTTTCTGCCATTCGTTCTATCTCCACCCCCCCACCCCCCAAGCCCTGCAACGCAAACAGAGAGAGAAATGAAAGAGTAGACACGCCTTACCATGTTTGGTTTAGGCTGCTTGGGTGTTACCACGCAAATAAGAGACCAGCAGATGGCTGGAATGTTGAAAATGCCAAAGATCAGAGGGCACCAGTGACTCAATGAGATCTGAAGGGAAACAGAGAGCCATCATCCAATGATGGGCTGTAAATGTCTTTATATTCTTTAAGGTGTGTGTGTTTGTCCATGACAGCCCATGCTAGGTAAAGGATTTTATCCAGTGCTGTATGCATTTGTGTTGCTCACATATTGATTTCATTATCCTATCACGATCATGCTACTGAGTCATAAATTGTAGAAGAAGAAGAGGTTGTTTCTTTTTTTATATCAAAGCTGAGTTACATTTTTACATAACTTGAGTGACATTGGATTTTTTCCCAGGTTTTTGAGAAGTGCAAGGGTGAAGGATGTCTAGAGATAAGAATAGCCTTCTCAGTCTGAAATGGAACCCATGCAATGCTGTGTTTTTTTCTTTTTCTTTTTTTTCCCTTGCACACCAGCATTGGTTCGTTCCAGAAATGATCTAACACATTCCTCTAAACATTTAAAATCTTGTTAAGTACATTCTAACAAACCTTTAGATTCTGTCTTCCTCATAAAGGCTCTCAGCTCCTATATTGTATGCAAGTGGAACATCCATCCATCCGACCGTCCTTCCGTCCATCCATTTTCCATATCAGTTATTCCCAACTGGGCCTGGAGCCTATCCTAGCTGATGTACACCCTGACAGGTCGCCACTCCATTGCAGGATCAGTCCTAAAGGCAATTTGGAGTGTCCAAGCAACCAAACATTAAACACCAAGATCTTCAGAAGTCTCATAAGTTAGAAGTATGAGAAACATAATTGAATCTGAATCAATCTCTGATCTTATGTTCAGAGACTTAATTAAAAATGGAATCATGATTACTATCTTCTGAAGGACTTCATCAGAATCAAAATCAGAAATACTTTAATAATCCAAGAGGGAAATTATTTTTGTTTATTTATTTATTATTTTTGTTATTTTATTAGCCTATATATATATACAACATTCCACACAAAATATAAATAAATATATGCATATGTAACTATATGTATATATACACATCTAAAATAAGTGATAATCATAGTGTGTGAAGAATTTTAAAAAATGTCGATAAATGAGTAAGAATTTTCAGAGGCGGGGTGTCTGACTCTCTGAGGGAGGCGTTGTAGAGAATGATGACCACAGGCAGGAATGACTTCCTGTTGCGCTCTGCGGTGCATCTGGGTGAGAGGAGTCTTCTGCTGAGGGAGCTCCTCTGCTGGGCCAGTGTGTCATAGAGAGGGTGTGACACATTGTCCAATATGGACTGAAGCCATCATTTAAAGGCTCCGGTCTTCCAAATTCTTGTTTCAGCGTTGTTGGATGTCACATCTATTTTCTATACAATCATGCCACTTTCTGTTTGCAAACTGAGCAAAACAAACAGCAGTTTCACTGAAAAGTCTCTTATTGACTGAAGGCCATCTACAGTCAAACACACGCAAACAAATCTGTTAAGGAAGCGCCAAAGAAAAAGAAGAAAATACATTCAAATTAACAGCAAAAGTGATTCTTTCTCAAAGCAAACATTACCGAACAAACTACTGTCAAAAAAATAAAATGTAAGCATAACATCGATGGTATGAAAGTGGATTGTTTAACTTATTTTGTGACGGTGAGAGAGGATTTGTTACTTCACTAACAAGGAAGGGGATGTTCCATACTCATATTACCGTATGTACAAAATGTAGCAAAATAGATTTTTCAGTTTTCTTTGGCTTCTAATTGTAAATACAGTTCAGACAATTGTGACAATATGATAAAGATTAGCAACACAGTGCGTCATTTAGCTTGGCTTTGTGGGTTAAGAAATTGCTGCTACAAAGCCAACATGCAAAGAGGACCAGATGGTTTCCTAGAGTCAGCACACCAGAACCTGGCATTGATTCAACTTTCCTGCTATTACAGGTCATATCCCAACAACACCATCTTGGCTCTGTGAAACAAAAGAGAAATGCTGGAAAGCTTCCCTTGTGACTTTGCCTCTCTGACCTTTGATTTGTTGCTGTTTGTTGGCCCTCTCACAGTCTTGACCATGTTGCCTTGTGTGTTGGTCAGTCTAAATCTTTCTTTCTACTCCCGTTGTACTCCCCTCCGTCTGTTTTCTGCCTAAACATACCCTACCAGAGAAACAAGAATGCACCGATCAGATATTTTCACTTTGTTCATTATACAGATCCAAGAGTACATGAGTAGAAACTGGTGTTGTATCTCAGTGATGGAGCCAACATTGTGTCACTCTTTGTTTTATGGAATGTATTTTTGAAAACTTGGTTATTTGTCTGTCACAGAGCATAATAAGCATAATCATCTGCATTAGTTGAATATCATTCTATACGAAAGTTGATATGAAACAATTTTTCAAACCACAAACCCATGGAAAAATACATTTCCATAGAAATGATTTGCTCTTGTTTTGTTTTGAGTTACATCCCTAACTAATGAAGAGGCTTTTACAGTCTTATATAATCTTTAATAGCCTCATCAGATGCATCTATGTAAATAGTATTGATGTAATATATAGTTAAATAGATTGGTTGAAATGATTGTTGCTTATGTTAAGCTCTGTATTCATCTTTGAATTTTTACAAGATGAGTTTTTCATTTGAATTCTCAGAATGAAAATAATGGTTGTTTTTCACGATGAAGGAGATCACACCTCTCATCCATTTATTACACATTATTCTCACTGCAAGTCCAGGGAGAACACTGTTGGGTCTCCATAGTCTCCATATGACCTGCCTTCTCATGAATCTCAGCTAGAGTTGGAGGATGTTGCTGAGTGAAAATGGAATGTGAAAATGAATGTTTCTGCATGGGTCTTTTGTCAAAGCAAAGTGCTGTGAAGGTTGTATTCCTAGGTCACCTTTGGAAATGTCTGTTTGCTACAAGTCAAATAAAAAGTAAGTAGACATCTTAAAAAGACCCAAAAGTGCCGCTGTTTCGTCAATATATTACTTTTTGATCAATTTAATCATACTAGGTAGTGGATATTATATTTTGCCTTAAATCATCCCTATGTTTCAATAAATAGCCCCTTAATGTAATTGTATTGACTTTCCTTCTTTTTTTTAATTGTATTGACTTTCCTGAAAAATGTGCTATAGGGTTAGACTCATAATCACAAATTACAAGAAATATGAGACAACATGAAATGCTTGCAGACCAAAGTTAGAAGAAGTTTGTTTACAAGATAGTCTTAAAAAACTGAATGGGGCGTATTAACTACAAATTGTGCTACTTTGGAAAGGCATGAAAAACAAAGAATTAAATAACGCAACATTTTACTGAAAAAAAGTACTAACCTAAAGAGTTACTAAAAAGTAAGGGGTTGTGCTTTTGTGGAAGAATAGCACCATTTCATGAAAATGAAATGTATGAGTGAAAGGTCTTTTAAAGTGGCTTGTGCAACTTTTCATGGGAAAACACCAATGTGTTTAATATGGATTAATAAAGAAAGATTCAGGTTTTACAAGATGTGATGACTCAAATATTTCCTAAACAATAAGAAGTACACGATGTATGAGAATCAACTAAAAAAACAAGCATCAGTTGAAAGCAACACGTAGAGTTTTGAAGTTCTCTGAAATTTCCAGACTGCAAAACACCTACTTCCTGTTTTCTTAAGTAGTCCTGGCTGCAGGTGCAACCCTTGCATCCTTTTTAACAGCAACTGTGATTTATGCGAACATAGTAATACTGTTCATGATATGTCAGGTTAGATTTGTTCACTTATTTGAGCTGAGTGTTTGAATTAGGAGATGTAAAATACTCAGTGCTGTACAAATTACAAGTTAAAACATCTGTATAAATAACAACAATCTGTATGAAAATTGAATGATCCACTCTGTCGAGACACAGCTCTATAAATTTGTTCTTCACACACAGAATGTAATCTGTATATGTCAAATGAGTAAACAATTATCAAAATCAGAATTCAGAATTCAACATAAAATAATCTTTAGATTTATAATAATCAATTAAATTCAAGTAGGATTGCTGCACCGGTCAGTTGCAACATCAAAGTTTTGTACTTTACATAGTTGCCTCTAAAACTCACACAAATCTGAGGAAATTATTCAAAATAAAGCAACACACTGAACTAAATGAATAACCTCTAACTTATTTAACTTGTTATTGTTCAAACGAAACAACTGTCTCAACCATGATTATGATCCTCTGTCACCTTGTCCTCTTGCATAATGCCGTGTTTCATCTTGACTAGTTTCATGTTGACAAAAGTATATTTTCAGCTCTCCCTTGGTTACCTGAAAACATGACAATAAATGCTAACAATAAATGAATAATGAACAACCAAGATTGTTTTTGCTTCACATCTGCTGGGTTGAGTCTCTGTATGTCTGGATAAATCTGAGGCATGTGTTTAGGTGCCCTCTGCTTACAACCCAGAATAGAACAACGCATTAGTTAAAGTGCATCGCTATAGCAAGATATGAATAGATTAAAAGCTAAAAGGGAAATTATCAGTTTAACATGCAGAAGGCAATATTAGGGGTGTCGGATGCATCAGAGATTACATAACTATGCAGTAAGTCTGCAGAGCTATCCGCAGGCATAAATTCATCTTGAACCCCAAAGTGACCATACATGGAGCTCAGCTCAGTACTACATGCCATGTTGATAATTGTTAAATAAGAAGACAAACCGATGTTTGTAAGAGACACTGGCATGGAGAAGAATATTTTTGTCGCCATGTGTTTTCTCCTCTGGCCTCGTCCTTCAGGGCAACAGCCAGGGAATCTCTGCAGTAGGTGACGGAGTGCAACTATTTTAGCTTTGAACAGTCTGCTTAATCGCTCTGCAGGGTCAGAGAAAAGAAGACAAGGCTCTTTACAACATTGATACAAACTCCAAACGTACCCCAGGGAGTAAATACTTCACAGCGAAATCTAGAAGGAAAAGGCCAATTAACATGATCAAATGTAATTGTGAAAGTATAAGAACAGACCATGACATTGCTGAGATATTCTTCTTTTCCCACAGCCGTGAATCTTATCTACATATACAGATAATCTACACCGCTGTCTATCCTCCTGCACGTAATGTGATTTTCAGTCATCCTAAGGCTGTAGTATTAGATTCTAATCCCAGTCCAACACTGGACAAGACAGGCTTTTAGGCAAAAACATGATTGAGTGCTGTTTTGATATCATACCAGTATTGTGGAGCATAGGATGTTTGTTTTCATCCTTGTGAACTCTTGAATTTTGATATTCTGAATGTTATAAAGCATGCAAATCAAATAGTGTGTATTGCCATTTGCAAGCACAATCTGTGGTCTTCATTAAAACCCATGACAAAATAAGGCTGACATGGCATTAAGACAGAGGGCCAGGTCTTGTGATGGCATACACGTTTCAGTACTTGAACTGTACTTACTGACATCTTGTAAAAGCGGACATTCACAGGTGTCAATGTTTGCTCCTTTTAGGCTCTTGAGCACTGGGTTGAAACCTCACTATCCAACCATCTGGGAGAGTGAGGTTTTCCACACAGATGTGTGAATGGTACGAAATGTAATATGATTTTTTCCCCCTCACGTCAGACCTCCTTGTTACATCGCTTTGGTTGTCTTGGGAGCTAATGAACAAGGCATTTGACAAAGCATTTTGATTTATCATTGGAGGAAGGAATTAGACAGATAGAAAGAAAAACAGTCATTGAGCAGCAATGGAGGGTTGCAAACACAGTCTGGACACACAGGGAGACAGTTTTCAGAATGGATAAAAAGAAACAGCTTACTTCTCTTGGTTTCCTCTGTGAATTCCTGCTGGCATTTTACAGCATGGGATTTACATCAGAATCCAAAATAACCAACATGAAGTCACGTGACCGCCTGAACACAAAGTAAGTCACACAGCTCATGTTTTAATTATGTCTCCCATCAGCCATCATTAAGTGAATGTTGGAAACAGAACAGCCGCTTGACCTGAATCCGCTCTAGACCCAAGGGACACAAATTCATTTGTAGGACAAAAGTAATTTTTAATGAAGTGGGAGATTAACTTTACTAACAAAATACAATATGTTATATTTGTGTGATGCTGGTTCCTGTGCACATCGTTTGTTCAGTGTTGAAAGATTCAACAGTATTATACTGACATCTGCTGGACAGGAAATATATAAACTGTCAATGTGGAAGTAGCTGTCATGGATAATTGAAAATGACAAATGGCCATTTGTACTATGTGAAATGTCATGGCATGACATACTCAGACAGCTAACCATTGTCAAGAACGGGAGACCTGAGTCACACATAATGTGGAAGTAATATTTTTCTGACCAGAAATACTTTTTGATGGTCTTGTCTTTTCAGCTTTCAATTACATCAGATCACCAAGTTTGACATGTTTAATTTTGCCCTTTAATCATGAGCCTTTCCTTTATTCCGAATTCTGAAAGTTGGCTACTTTTCTGAAGCTTAGCTCTCTTAGTCATCATCATGACAGTGTAAACATAGATGGAACCATGACTCTTCAGGATTTCCCGGACAGCTTAGAAAATAAGCTCAGGTCAGCTGACGTGATGCACAGTATCTCGTTCAAATGTTTCCCAGAAAGTTAACACTGTTGACAACATTGTCAACTATCCAGTAAAGCTGTGCAGGACTGGAAAATATACATATTTGGCAACCCCAAGTGGGAGACAAGTCCCAGTACACACACTTCCCCTGCTCTTTAAGGTTGAAGACATCTTAAAGGCACCATTGATTTGAATATTTGATTTACAGCATAACGTATTCAGTTATTTTCTTCTATATTACATTAAGTTTCTGTAAAGTAACGTATTCAGTTATTTTATTCTAAATTGCATTAAGTTTTAATGAAGTCAATGCAGCTCACTGATTAAACTACACAGTTAGCTTTGTAGATTATCTTTTTTTTAGATTTTACAGTCTGAAACATTTGAACTGATAAAGCTCAAAGATCTTTCCATACTAAGTTAATATGACGTTAGAATGAAATGCAGTTCTGTGGAAAATACTGGCATAGTTTTTTTCAGACACACCTGATAGTTATTTTTATATTTCTGAATGGTTTTAAATGTGTTGAACCACCAAGTTATTATGTCAAAGCAAGTTCACATAATGTATTAGTGTGAAGGCTCAGAAACTAATACATAATCAATTTTAGATTGTATTTTAGAATGCATATCAATAAAAGTTATGCCCAAATTCAAGATGATCTGATCTGATTAAATCCCATTGAATTATATAAACTATTAGCACCTGCGTTTTGTTTTGCGATTATTAGAAAGACAAAGTCACTAAAACATTCAGAGACACACATACTGCACACACAGGCTAATACAATGAGTGTTCAGATCTTTTGCAGCTCAATGGCACATCTTCTTTTACAGAACTTAAGTGCTTTACATGCTGCCTCAAAGGTTCTGTTCCATCAACAAAGCCATTTGTGTGGGCTATTCAAACAGGAGCCACCACAGATGCATACACAAACTCACACAGCTTCATAAGCAGGCACATGTACACACACACACACAAACACACACACACACACACACACACACACACACACACACACACCTCCCTCAAATGATAGACTCATGGTTTCTCCTCTCAGAGGGGTAACAAATATGCTGTAGCTGTTCCAACAGACAGCCCCTCTTTGACAGAGTCAGACAGGCTCTGAAAGAAACCAGAAAACAATAATGGCCCAAATGAAACACTATTTACCCTAATTGTAAAGGTTTAATATGAAAAAATGAAGGAGTGTATCTAAACATCTTTCAATTTAATGTTCAGATTCATATTGATTATATATATATATATATATGTATTCTAAGGCTGGGTTATGCTTACTGTCATGCTCCAAAGATAAGGCTGAAGAATTCCACACAGAGTACATGACTTCCACTATTTTGAAATCCATCCAGTGATGTGTCAATGCAGCCACGGACAATTGTGAGGCAGACAGAGGAAAAGCACATCTTGTTCTGGAAGCAGAATATTTTGGGTGTTTATGTGTCGCATAATGGTAATAAATTGTGAATTGTGCAACAAATCCTTTCAGTGCAGGCACACAGAGAGCGCCACACAAAGACGGAAGCGAAAGGACGCTGAAAAGCTAAATTGAAACATCTTGCTGTCATGATGACATGACTCGCTATTGTTTTCGGCCCAAAGAAGTGCAGCAGCAGAACGGAAGAACTTAGCCGAGATGAAGGATCAAGGGCAGAGAGGAGGATCTTTTCACCCACTGGCAGGAGGAAACGATGGGAGACTTATATTAGGCGGTCTGTTTTGGAAAGTGGTGGACACTCTTTTACATATGCTCTGACTCTCCCTCAGCCTCATTTTCTCCTGCCCATTTGCCCTCCATCCACCCCCATCCACACTCCCCCCTTTCTCCTTTCTCCTGCATCCCCCCTCCCTGGGAAAACAGGGACAACAAATTAGCCTTCTTTTCTCGACTGGGCCCAGGGAGGAGGACACTTGGACAGCCCTCAGAGTGTCCGCCTGGAGTTCCCATGGACCCCTCTTGCCCCTTCCCCTTTCAGTCGGCAAGGAAGCAGTCATTGTGCCAGCACCTGTCTCTGAGGAAATTGGTAAAAGTGATGGCTTTGTTAGCCATCTCCATGACAACCAGGAGAAAAGAGCGGGGGCCAGCTCACAGGGATAGGGGTAGAGACTGGGGTGGTGAGGAGAAATAGTTAGAGGGGGAGGGAGTTCACAATAGAGGAGCGGTTGCATTGCTTCGGTTTGGCCAGAGATGCAGTGATGTGAGGTGATGTATTATGTGCATCTGCATCTGCATCCGCGTGTCTGGATGCCTGTTAGATCTCGCTCCCCTGTGGGTGACACTGTGACATCCACTCAGGAAGTAAGGCAGGCCTGAATAGGCTGAAAGCAACAAGGTCAGTCGCATCATGTACAGAGATTATGGCCCCTCTGAGCAGTGTACACAATGTTTTAACACTAAAAATCCAACTTTTATTCCAAGAGCAAATAAAATATCCCGACGTGCTTTGTAATCTATAATCTGATATCTGAATGAATCATAGCAAAATCTGCTATTCTATTCCAAAGAAGGGCAACTTCTGCTTTTTGGTTTTGTTTAATGTTTGTGTTTTTAACAAAATATCATGATGTGCTCAAGTTATTCTAACTTTCGGGGAACGTGATCCGCTAGAATAAAACCTATTTATATATTTCAGCAAATATGCATTTATTCAGAAAGGGGCCACGTGAAATTCTGAGTCTATAATCAAATCTAATCATTCAGTCACATCCATGTCAAACAGAGTGGAGATCAGCCTTGTTTTGTCGAGCAGTTGATGGTAATACCCAAGTCTGACCAGCAGATGGTGTTCATTTACTGGCTGAAACTGTTTCTTGCATGGGTTTTTTCTTTTTTTTCTTTTTTTTTTGCCTTTGCATTTTCATCAACACAACCTAAAATTTCCTCAGATGATTCTATCAAATACACAAAAGGTCACAGAAGGTGGTTAGAACAGTGCTTTGGTCTGAAGTGGAGAAAAGTTAACATATCATATTCTCACTTTGATTACAATTCAGTGCTGTGAATTTATACAAAACAAATACATGCATACATGGAAACAAACTAACCTGAAGAAAAACATGTATTTACATGCTTTTCTTCAAGCTATTTGAATCTTTTGAACATAAATGCACATCTGAAGGTTCTTGAATTGTGTCTCCACTGCTAATTCATGAAGTAAGTGACGAGCCATGTTGGTGATCTTTTTATAATGCCATCAAATTATAAGAATTACATTTAGTGTCTGTTTACATAAGAAAAAAGAAACAGAAAATCAATAATCTTTTCTCAAAAACATAGTTTGATAGTGAGCAATAAAAAAAATTGGCTATGTGTACTACCACTTCTACCTGTTTTTGCTCTACATATGTGTGTGTGTTGTTTCTCCAAACAGCATCTGTGAATATTGCCATATGGGACCAAAGCGAATGTGATGGCCTCTAAAAGTTTCTTCACTGCTGTCCAGAGCTGTGATTTATCTGCTGTCTGATGTGAGACTGCTGTACCTTTACTGAAACCAAATACTCCCAGCATCTGGAGCAGATGCTAACACCCGTCTTCCTTTGTGTGCACAGAATATATGTGGAGGATTATTCAGTCCCGATCGTTTTGATACAGAATGAGAGAACTAAGACTTACTTGCACTTACACTTTCATGTTTGCTGCACAAAAGGGGGATATTATATTGCTATAACCTATTGCTATGACCACTATTAGAAAGGTATGTATGAATACATGAACTGCTATGTGCCCTTTCATATCAATCCAGATCAAGCCATTTTTTTTTCTCATTATGTGCATGGGTTCGGGGAACATTAAGTGACTAAGTAACCATCATGTCATAGACATTGTAAGAAAACGATTTCAAAGGTTTGTCATGGAGAAGTTAAGGCACATAAGTACAGTGGACACAAGTTCTGAACCAGTATTCTCCCTGGCGTGGCACAAAAGCTGTTATTTTGTTCCTTTGTGACACAGTACGGAAAAGTATATAATTTACTAAATTAATTCTGGCTATGTGTACGTGAACAGCCATTCAAAGACATCTTCATGTCTGTGGCGACCTGTGGGGTTGCCAGGTTTGTATTTTCAATAAGAGAAAAAAACATTTGCAAAGATTTTTTAAAGAACATTCAAGTTTAAAAAATCTGGTGAAACCAAAAGCTTCAGATTTCTGAAACAGCATAGATTAATTCAATAACTGACTGTTCAGGCAGCCGGTTAAGGTAAGGGAAATGAGGACTTGGAAGGCTTTGTACTGATATAGTTTTTTGTGTGTGGTCTTTGCATGTGTGGAAATTCTCACATGTATGTGTTTTGTGTGCACTATTTAGCTGTATAATAGTTTGTAAATGCAAACAACTGTTTCCATGTTTTTTGCAGAGCCTGGCAGAACAGTCCTTTGGGGAATTAACAGAGATTTATAAAATGCTTGAGAGGCAAGGCGTGCCATTTGTTACAGAATAGTTTTACTGTTATAGGGGTTGGGTTACTACTTTTTTATAGAATAACTGCACTCAAGAAATAAAAAGAAAACCTCAAATGCCATTTTTACATATGTGCTGCAACTGCCTAAAACACATTTTAATCTTGCTTTAGCTTTCCAAAGTGATTCTCTGTCTCCCGTACATCCATTAACTAAAACACTGCAGCCATGCCTTTTCTTCTATTTGTTGAAATGTATTTCTGCAGTGCACTTTATACGTTATAACAGTACACTGACGTGCATTATCTGAGGCTGGAGAATGACTGATCTTCCCTATGAACATGGAAAAAATGTATTAATTAAGTTTTTTATGCATAATTCTAAACGTATGATGTTTGATGGCTTAGAAAGTCAAAGTGTGGACTCCCAAATAAATGTATTTATATAATGGGTATGATATATTAATCTTAAAATCTATTCTCATTATCTTGCTCTTTTTATTCTATTCTTTTTTCTAAGAAAACATAAGCATTTTTTTCTGTTCTCTGTCTCGCACACAGATGCAGACTTCACTGACATGCTCAATCACCAGCACACAAACACCTTAACCTCAAACCTCATGCTAGGTGCAGACAGGACCACACATACTGTCTCACACACAAAATGTTTGGAATGCTATAAACATTTATTTTGGTTGAAAGGAAGATTCCTGCGTGTGCATGTGTGCATATGCATGTGCAGTGTTTTGGCTAAAAGGGAAGGAAAGTTTAACTACACACATGGGCCATCAGATGGACATCAAACATGACCAAATATTTTGGGTGTGTTGTCCATAAAATGGGACAAGTTTATGTATAAAAAGAGCTAAAGCGGCTCCTCAGTCATTGCATATCAGTAAAACATTCCAAAAGCAATTTGCCAAAACATCTCTTTTTTGTGCCTATGACATTTTTTAGAGGGTAGAAAGGTATCAGAGGAGTTTGGTTCAGGGTCCATGAATATATTTATATAATTAACTTTGTGTATGAAATGTAGAATATATTTATGTGAGATTCTTCCTATGATATATTTCTCATTTTGGTTTACTTTAGTGTTAGATCTTCATTTGACCGAATGATAAATAAGATGTCTGTCTCCTCCTGCATGCTCAGAGCTGTTTCTGTTCTTCAGTGCACTTTTCAAAGTGTTCTGTGTGCTGAAAGACAGTGTAGCAATGTAGGGTCTGTTTTTTATTTCCATTGTCAACTTTTCAAAAGATTGTTTTCTGATATGAGTACAAAAGAATTAAAGGTTTATGGCTTAAATATATACAGCACATGCTTATAGAATACAAAGACTGTGTCTGTGTGTGTGCAGCTGTGTGTCTGTGTCTCTGCATGTTTGCCCTGTGTGGTTTAGAGACCTCCCAGACAGTTTGTCAAACAGAAGAAAGGACACACCGACAGACAGCCAGAAAACAGTGTGGTCAAGCTCTGTCTTCTTGTCCATCCCCAGTCCCCACACTACTCTCTGGAAACTTAAACTTTGTTCATATTCATATTTTTCTGTTCTTCCTTCATCTGAACATATCTGTGGAGCGGTCATCCGGTGTGACCAGTCCCCTTTCCACACAAGCTTGTGAGAGGACTTTAGAAATGTTGTTCAAGGACAGTTTTCATTCCTGGAACATAATGAATTATCTTTGTGATACCTCACCTGGCTCAACTGCACTTCAGGAAATACTATAAAGATGCATTGAGACCACCTGCCGTTAAATGGTAAAAATACAAAGTCCTCTGCTGAAGACAATATATATGCTTCTTGCGTCTCAAAACTATCTGTTCTCTCCTACCTCGGAAAACTGGTAAATCTTCATTACACCAGATAGCCTTGTAACTGAGATAATCAGTTCCGATTACTTGGGAGATGTGTAAATGGGAAATGACACATAAGGGTTACATAGAACCTCAGTTAGAGAGGCAAACAACTCACAGAACAAAGTGCCAACAGCTTGGAGCAGGGTTTTGCCCAGCTTTTCCTACTCCGGCTCTTCAAAACCCAACCCAGATATTTCCTGGTTCTGACACCAGTTTGGCTCTTGAATCCCTCTTTCATGTGGAGAGAAATAAGAGAACAATTACTTTGACTGTTCTGAAGTGAAAAGGAATGAATGTCAAGGACCGCTAAAGCAGACTGTTGAACTTTTAGGAGGGAAAGAGATGTGAAAGTTGCTGCAAAACACGTATTTTATCAGAGCTGTTTGACGTGTTCTTGTTCGTTTTGATAGCAATGGTGCAAAATTTGACACCAAGGGAGTGTTTTGAGGCAAATTCAACAAAAGGGAGAAAACTGAATATTTCAAAAGCAAAAATAAATCAAACAATTATTTGTCTCAAGGACAGAATTTTACCATAAAAGAATACGCGCACCGCAGCAGCGGTGCATTGAGACATCTTCATCTTTGAACTGTGAGTGTGTGCTCATTTCTGACACTGACTTGGCGTAGAGACCATTTTGGTTTCCAAGACAGCGGCAAGGGCCCCACAGTGATCTGGCCATGGAAAAGGCCTTAACGCAAACTCAAGTAGAAGTCTATGTGTGTGCACATGCCAGTGCACGTGTGAGACCACATTTGAGCTTTTCTGTTTTGCAATGCCCACCTCCAAACACAGTGAGGCTTCACACACACACACACACACCAGTGAATACATACTCACGCACTCTATTGCCTTTGCCCTGCTCTCTCACTGGGTGGTCCGCACTGCAAATGTTTATGATATAAACCAAGCTAATCCAACTGGCTTGTTTCAGTGAATTGAGAATGATTTACAAGATACAGAAACAGAGCCAAGGAGGGAGAGGAAATCAGAGGAAATCTATGGGCTCCATTTCAAGTCACTGTGTGATTAAACCTGCACAAGTGTTTGTGTGTCTATCTGCATGCTTCCTCCATCTGGTCAGGTCTCAAAGTTGTTGCATGTTGTATCGAGTCTTTTATTGATTTATCCTCCTCTCGAAACTGGCTAGAAGTCGGAATTTATTCGAGAAATAAGATAGATTTTGATGTCCTGAGATGATTTTGTGTGGATCCTTTGATCCAGTTCTATTTTATACTATCCCATTTTCCCACAAAAGACATTGAATGGTAACTCTTAAAAATGCATTTAGAAAAGCACAACCCACTTTCTGGCAATAAATATGCTGATAAAGATGTGTGTATTGTGATTGTAGTGTTTCTGTTAATTAAAGGATATACTTGTGGCATAGTAGCATTTCTTCTGTATCACTGATTCGTTTATAAAAACCTGCTGCACACCAATAAACACTTATCACTGAGGAGTTTGCAAAGAAGTGACTGTTCATTTGTGTCAGTGGCCCCATAAAATCTAAATTTAAGAGGGCAAAGGGAAATAATGTAGGATGAACTGCATTTTGAGATGATTGTTCTTAATTAGGGTTGAAAGTCTGTCTGAGGAGTAAAAAGAGAGAAAATAATAGCACCACTAACCAAAAAAACCTTTACATGTGTGAATTCTCTTTGCTTGCTAGGTTGTCTCTACAGTTGTAATGAACGTTTTATTAATGTTGAATCTGAGTTCAAAGCTTTGATGTACTATGATTGGAACATGGGGTGAGCGTATGCATTAGCATTGTCAAAGTCCTGATCATAAACTTCACATGCTATTAAAGTGTCAAGTTAGAAATCCAGAATATTTGCATGGCATGCTGTTTATGCCAAAACAAAGCCTACTGACAAAATGTTCTCCAATTTGTCTGTCTCAAAATGTGTCATATTTTCTCAAGAAATACCTTGTATGTTTTACATGCATGTTTTTTTATTTAGGCCAAAAACTTGATTCACTCTTGAACAATTTACTGAAAATCTTTCTGAAAACAAACAAAATATTTCCAAAGTCTCGTCATTCTCAGTGATTCAGAGTGGTTCAATGATGGAAAGATGTAAGATCTCTAGCTTTTTTTAAGATTATGTGTTTAGTTATTAAAATGCATGTTTTGAAAATGAGTTTTCAAATGATATCCCTAATTTCAAATCTTGAATTTGACCCAGATATTATTTCACCTGTGCTATGCTGTGCTATGAGGGCTTACCCTCTGACATAAGACAGCTGTCCTTGACCTGGAATGAATCTTGTAAAAAACTCAGCAATCTTTACCATTCTCTTGTTAGCCTTTAGTGGAATTTACATTTGCATCTTGTCAAGTGATCTCTCAATGGCAGTTCTCCAGTTTAGTAATGTGCAATGTCTCACACACATCAGCTCCCTGTGGTTAACCAGCCAAGCAGTAATCTCTGTGAGTGTCAGTGAGAGAGTCAGTGGTTTGGTTTGACTTTTATTGCAGCCTTGCTTTTTTTTGCCAGATCCTTCTTTTTATGATGCTAGAGAGATGTCACCTGAACACTGACAACACCTTATAAACCAGGGGCCTGATGACGATGAATGTAGAGAGTGTTTTGCAGGCTGGATGTGAAAAAAGCAAGGATCTTGGTTCCTATAAACATATCTATATCTGTAATTAACATTGCTCCACTATTTTCTGTGCTTGCATCTGAAAATTGCTTTTCAATCAGATTATCTTAAATGTTTTCTGTGATGCATTTACCGACCCATTCGGTGGCTGTTCTGTAAAAGATTATTGCTTATTACACTTACAGTACAAGGAAAAATGTCTCCAGAATCAGCCGAAAGAATAAAAAAGGTTCACAATGTTCCAGAGAGATACATGTGATCATGTCCTGTTCGCAAAGCAGATGAAAGATGGGTATTCATTTAAGGTGTATTTTCAGGTTCACGGACAAGCAAAGATTGTAGTATTCCGCAAATTTGGATTTTTGTTTGTAAGATGACTCTCTTTGTAAGATGACTTACCAGTATTTGTAAGATTACTATCTTTATTATAAGAAATAGATCCAGGTATGTTTAATAGCATTTAGAAAATGTTTGGAAATGTTGTTATTTGGTTGAATTCATTCAGGAGAGCCAATAGGATGTCAGCTAGCTTGGCAAGTGGAAGTCTTGGACACAGATAGTTGGCTAAAGTGTAGAAGAATTGTTGAACACATGCTCTATGGGCTAAAAATTATAAGTTTTTTGGGATGCAAGTCATCAGAGTAAGCTCCAAATGGGAAGCTTTCATTGGATTTAATGGTGTGCCATTTATAAGTGAAGCATCTTCCAACAAAATCAGTCCAAACTTAAAATGTAGCTGCAATGTTCAATTTTCCTAATGGTGTGGACCATGAATTTTAACATATTTCATAGTCACAACTAGGTAATTGAAGTGGCAGAGTTTCTGTTAAGCATTTTCAAAATTGAACTTCCCAGATTGAAAAAAATAGCATAGTCTGAGACATCCAGCCCTTACAGCCATGTTCCAACCAAGAGAACTAAAGGATCGTGTAAACTCTTTCTCAGTGGCAAAAACTTAACAAGGTTTAGACTAGTAATATTACTACTACTTCCATTGCACACCATGCACACCTTTGTAGCAACAGTCTATACTGTACACTGTTGTTGCAAAAATATTTCAACTTCTTTCAAGCAATGCAACTTAGCATTGGCTTTTAAGGTACCAGATTTCATTGGGCAGTTTCCAAAAAATCCATTTGCCAGTGTGTAATATGGAATTCAGGTAACAACAGATAGTCAAGCTACTTTGTCTTTTCCCCCCACTCTCATTCTTCACTCCCTTGTTGCTCGCTTGCTTTTAAGCAAGCAGTAATGAGCAGTCAAGCTCATCTCCTTGGCCAGAGCAAACAAAACCAAAGCCACATTCCCCGAGCTCAATTTGCTGTTACGTCTCAGCTCTGTGGATTGAGAGTTTTCAAGCTTGAAGTCTGGAGGAGTAGCTTTGTGACTTCTGGCTGCTTATCTGATCACATCACTTTGGTGAAAATGTGAACCCTGGTAACTTGTTCAACTATAATCAGGTGAAAATATGCATTTTAAAAATCTTCTGATAATCTTAATCATTATTATTATGACCACCAAGATTAGGTTTTACAACTCTAAATAGGATTAATTGTTGTCAGCAAGTGAAACTTTAACCAATCAGCATTGATAGGATAAGCTTCAATAAATACATTTATTAAAGAGATCCTATGTTGGTTTATCGTCTTATTTTTTCCAACATTAGTTTTTGCTGCTCAGTGTTAAAAAACTTATGTATGGTTTTAGTTGTTTGTTTGTTTTTTTTGTAACTGGATGCAGTTTTCAGAGAATCTATTTTTAAAAAACGTTTTATGAAAATTGTATTCATCGACTAAACGATTCACTTAAAGTGAAAAAACTGCTCACATAATCACCGTTTCTAACGGCTAGGAACCACATTACATGGGACGTTCGTACCCTGGCGGACACATTTTCATGAAACGCACGAAGATGTCATCATACGATGCTAATCGTTAGCTTAGTTTATGCATTTCTTATAAAAGATCATATGTCGTAGTTCATATTTTGACACCGCGACTACTTTGGTTCACTATATTGTCCCGAGACTTTATGGGTCTGGTTGCAGACTGATACTGGATAAGCGGCATCGTTTACACCTCTGCGCTAATAAATAATCAAGTGCTAACAACAGTGACAGCAACTTAACTTGCATGCGTCGGCCACCACTGTCATTTCCAAACAGGTGATAAACTGGAAAAAAATCATCCGTGGCAGGTATGTGATTTTTTTAGATGTTAACAATGCTTGTTGTAATATTCATTTGAAGCCATAATGTGAATTGGTGTAGCACCGTAGAGGAACGCTTATGATTTACTGGCAGATGAAATGAGTGTAGCCGTCCATGTGGTTGGTGTGTTTGGGACGAGTATCGAACTTCTTACTTTTTTTGGTTGTTTTTTTTGTTACAATTATCAGTTGTAGTATTAATGATGATAATGAATTAAATAGAACAATGGAGCTATGGTTATTCGTCACGTATAGAGTAATAATAATTTAATCAACAAATGGACTGCTATTTGTAACTAAAAGTTGATAGAATATAATTAACACAGCACTATTATAACTAGTGGGTCATATTGGGGTAAAAGAAAATAATGATGAAAAAAGGCTCTATTTTTCAAAGAAACTCTTCTCAGTCGAATACCTGTAGATTTGTTGTTGAGGTGGTGATAATAGATATCCATGTCTCATTTTTATTATTATTTTACAATGATTTAGGGTGTCATCTGAGGTATTTCCATGAAGTTGCTCTGGATTTTTAGAAATTTAATTTTCTCATCTTGAAATAATCTGGCAAGATGTCCATTTCAATAATTAGTAGGGTGCATCAGATGCTTTCAGTGTATCTTGTATTTTTGATATAACTGTACATTTATGGGATCTTTTTTTGCCTGCCTGTGAATAGAGCATTTATTCTTCATATGTTTTATTAATTATTTATTTCGTCATGTATTTGTCACGTAGTGATTTTCATATGTAAGAACATTTTGAAAACAAGCCAGATTGTTTACATTTTTAAGACAAAATATACATACTGAATACGTTTCTGTTTATATTTTCTGTTCATGTGTGTTTATACGTATTTGCCCATTCAAACTTAAACTCAAAATTAAATATATTTTACGATGTAAATTTCTTTTACATTTTGGTTTCAGGCTCTATGTTTACGCAATAGTAGTGTGAAAAGGATGTTCAAGACATCAGCCAAAAAAAATCAAAATCAAATCTAATCCAAAAGATGAATATTTCCTCACTTCACAGAACCCTTCACATCCTCTGCAGTGGTGCTTTTAGTTGCAGCCTGCAGTCCTGCTTGTTCAGCATTCTTAACTTTTTCTATCTGGCTTCTTTAAGTAATCATGTAATTGTCTGGATTGAGATAAAGCCAGCAGGAGTCTTTTGCACCTCCTTGCATTGGTATATATGCAACTGTGTAACTGTTATATGCCTCTAGCTTGGGCCATATATTCTTTGTTTTCCATCATGAATATGTTATTTCATATTGCAGTAAAGCTTTCACTGTCTTACTTTTCCGTTTTTCCACGCAGAAGTCATGGAGCTTCAGGCTGTGTTGATGGCGGCTGGGGGAGGATCTCGTATGACGGATTTGACATACAACACCCCCAAATCTTTGCTGCCCGTTGGCAACAAACCACTCATGTGGTATCCCCTGAACCTGCTGGAAAGAGTGGGCTTTGAAGGTGAATGCTTGAATGTTTGTTTCCTCAACTACCACTGCTACAAGTTATGCTTAGTATTGTAAATGTTCTTTTTCATCACAGAATAAAGAAGTTAACCATTTCTCCTCTAAAATTAAATTGCTTTTCTCTGCTTGTGGGATCTTATCCTATCTTCTGATGAAATCGGGTGTTAGCTATGATTCCCAATCAGTTTGGCATCTCAAAATTATTTGGCCATGCATACTCTAAACTCTCTTATCTACTCTGTATTGTGTCACTCTTAAGAATCAGATTTCTTAATTGGCTTTACTGAAATCCCAGATCCAGCTACCTTATGAGCAGATGTCCAGTTAGTCATAAAGAAAGCAAGATAATTTCTGACCTATTGAAAAATGGGTCATAAATTACCTTAAAAATAGGTCATAAATTCACATTTTGTCTGATGACGTATTGATATTATTCTGAGCTCTGTGCCCTCCACTCATGTAAAGTTGTCTGTGGTAGGAGCTGAAAGAGTTACGGGGCACACAGACATTGTTGGTTTCCACATAAAATGTAAAGAAGCAAAAATCCAGCTCGTAGTTTTATGTGACCCACTTTGGAAGTCTGGAACATAAAGTGGAAAAAGTTACCTTTGAGAGAAAAAAGTTCACATTCCACTTACACAAATTGACTTTTTTTCTTAACCTTTGCTGACATTCCCATAAAGAGAAAACCACTGTTTTTCAAGTGAGAACATACAATGTGATAATCATGTGATTTTAAATGATAATCTTTCATATTACAATATTTTAAAGCATATGCGTATGCGGCTGACGGAAACCAGATATCTGTGCTGAATTACCCCATCTGAGCCTTTGAATTATTTGTTGGCATTAAAAGCTTTGCTAGGTGCTTTCATTTTGGTCATGTGACATGGGCATATCAAATTTAGCTGTTTCAAAGCAGTCACTATGTTATATTCAGTTCAACGGTACTTTACTGGATACCAGATATCAGGTAGTCTTTATTTAAGAGGGGAATCGGCCAGTTTCTAAACCTGAAGGCAAGCCTTGAGTAGCGTATAAAATATATTGATTGCTCAGATTGATATACTGCTGGGTTTTATTTTCTATACAACAGAATGTGATGTTCCTCTGAATGGAGACAGCCATTTGAAACCAGTACTTAAACATTAGAAAGTGAAAAAACACAGACGCATACATTCAGTGACTGTATTGTCTTTAATACCTGCAGAAGAAGATGAATGCATTTAAAATGCAGTCATGTTTTTATCAGCCTGTCAGGACGTTATTAGCCATTGTCAGGTGTGCATTTCCTGTCTAGATTTACAGTCCAGATTTCTGACTTGTGTGCTTTAGTATGCTGTGGGTCTGCAAACCTGGGGCTGATAAAGAGTTTTTTTTTTTATTTGCCCCAGACTGCTGTTCCTGCCAGTAAACTGGACTATTCATTACAGAAGCCTGCAATTCTTCAGTCGTCTAAATGAAAGTTGCTTTCTATACATAATCACCCTGTGTGGCCAGCAGTTTACTGTGTGCAGCCTGCTAGCCAAAGCTTGGCAATTAGAATTTACTGGGCTGACACAGCTAGACTGAGCAAATGCCCTGTAGAAACCATTTTATGCAGACAAGGCTAATGAAAGCAGACGGACTCTACTATGTTTTGGATTCATAAAGTGTTCTTGTAGTGCTGCTACCTACTTTATAAAGGAGCAAAGACATGTTCTGTCATATTTTCTTGCATAACAAACACTGGTTCATCTTGTGAGATGCTTATTTTTTTTGGTCTTGTGTTTTTCAGAGGTCATTGTGATAACCACTAAAGAAGTCCAGAAAATGATGAGCACAGACTCGAAAATGAAAGTGGACGTCAAGATGAAACTGGATGTGGTTTGTATCCAGGAAGACGGGGATATGGGTACCGCTGATGCTCTCAGGCACATACAACAAAAGATCAAGGTGTGTGTATTTTTGAATGTGTAGACTCCACCTCACCCAGACACTTGTAGACCAGGTAAAAATAAATAAATTGAGACGTCAACCATTCTAACCATGATCGTTAAAATCATTGTCATAATGTAGTTGTTTGACATATGGAAACTATTTTGCTTCATTGTTAGAATTGAGTAAAACTGCAAAATACAGAGAAGAAGTTAAGTGCTTAACTATCACTGCATCGCCTGTTGTGATATGTCTGTGTATGTGATCTTAAATTTTTGTCAATGGCAATTGAATTAGTTCCTGTTCAAACATTTGGACTAGATTAATATGAGGTCAAAGTGGCTATCAATAAACCAACAAAAAAGTCTACCATCCAACATCTTCCTCTTTAAGTGTATGTTTTAACCGAAAAATACTAACAATTAAGAAATTGCATTTAATTGTCTCTTTATTTCATTATTACAGGAACTAGCAGAAAAGCAACTGAATTGATTAAAAGATAATGACCCATTACTGTTAATAATAATTTCTACTTTAAGCAATCCAATGTCAGCAGTGTGATTTTCTTTAAAAGGAAAGCTGCAACTGAATATTTCATGTTAATGGAGGAGCCTATCAGCTCTTGGTACAACCTGGACACCAGGTACCACAGCTTTGCCAGTCAGTGTTTTGTTAGGGGGAGTTTTCTCTTATGATGTTTAGTCCATGTTAAAATAAGCTCATAGGGTTAAGCTTAGGGGGGGGGGGGGGGGTGTTTTACTGGGTGATCACAGTTCCATGCCTTTCCCTCCCCTGGATAGCCAGTGAAGTGCCTCATTTCAGCTTTTTAAAACATGCCCAAACACACACAGTCATATTCTTTCACACATGCTGCCTTGGTTTTCATGACCCCCCCCCCCCCCCCACCGACTCCAATTTCCAGAGGCTCCTCTGTATTCTGTCTGCTGATCCCACCATCTCTCCATCTAATTTTCTTAAAACAGATGATGTCATCGTTAAGACTCAAACTCCCTTTGCCGCCAGTGTACCCAGTGCACCATTTATTCTCATGCAGTTGTCATGCACAACTGTGCAACATTTGTGTTGGAGTATGTTGGGCTGTTCGGCATCCCTCTGTGTACGCCATGGTTCTGAACGGCCCTCTGTGACCACAAAGATGTGTCAGTGGGAGGTTTTGTGTGTAGAGCCATGGATGGAATTTAAAAAAGCATGATTTTTATATATTTGGAAGGCTGGAAATATGGCTTTTTTAGTAACAATTAGCTCCTGCATCTAAATATTGTGACTTTATTAGAGATTGTGCATGTGAACTATCTCATAATGTGGAAGTAAATTGAACGCATGTCTATGATGGGACAAAATAGATTATTGAGCTGAATTTGTCTTCTGATAATCGTGCAGTTAATTAGCAGTGTATGACTCATGCAGCTTTTATTAGCATTACAGCTATCCTGTATGAAATATGAACTAGCTGTACTTGTCGGGCTGTATCTTTGTGCCTTAAGATGTCATTTGGTGGGATTTGGCACAGAACATTGGAAAATGACATAGAGCTAATAATACAGTGTTCCCTCATCTATTGTGGGGGCTGGGTTCCAGACCGCCCCACACCTTGTTGGTTGTCTGCCATCCATCAGCCATTAGCATGCTGTGTATGAGCTCACATGGATAAAATAGCTCAAGCCCAAGGGGCCGTATTACCAAGGCTTGGTGTTTACCCACTTCAACTTGATGGTGACCTGTGGTGTGTTTGGATGCAGATGTTTCTCAGGTAACAAACATATGATAAGTTCTACATGAATCCACATCTGCACACATAAATACACTTGAACAGAACTAGCTGCTGCATGCTCCGGTTGAGAATAGTTCGGTTCTTAATCCTTCAAGCTGCCCACTAGATTAGAGGCATTGAGTTACACACGCTCACACTCCACAGGGTGATGAGTGAAGAACTATACCCAGGGCCTGCCAACTTCCAGCACAGAGATCACTCCATCTGTCAAAGTGATGCTTCAGCACTAAATAGACACTAACACACCTACTCGTGTCTTTGTGCAAACACCCTCCCATGAGGGGATTTGGTGTAAGCTATCAAACAAAATACTTACTGGAATCGGTGTACAGTCTGAGTGAGCACTGAAGGCCATTTCTCTCGACTATTGAAAGGGGAGATTACAAGCAGCATATTTTATTTTGTTCACTCTTCAAACAGTGAAGTTGTACAAAGGTGGATGCATATACTGATTCATGCACACATCTTTCACAATAGCCCACACCAGTGAAAGGAGTGCTTTCCGTGCACTTTTTCCCCCTTTGTATACGTAAAGCCTCCTTGACATTTTCATTATCATTCAGGCTTAGTCACCTGGCAAAATAAGTATATATAGGCCAAAATAACTAAATGTTCTTTGGGGTTTCTCATTCACAGAATTGCCTTTGGTCAATATTTGTCAGCTTCTGATGCTCAAAAGAAAGAATTAGACTTGAGGGATGGAGCTGAGGCCTTTCATGAGAAGAAGAGAATCTTAAATTTTGAGGCCTCATTTTTTTCTTTCCCTACCTTTGTCAAGCTTTCCCTTTACCCCCTCTCCCTCTGATTTCTCAAACATTTCTCATGTAGCTCGTCGTAAATGTGATCCATTTAACGATGAAATAACAAACAATCAATTAATATGCTTATCAGTTCCAGTTTTCATGATTTACTGCTTTTTTAAATCGTACCTGAGAGGCTAATTATAAATTTCATTCAATTGTATTTTTCTACATACATATTGTTGGCAACAAAACATTTTATATTCTAAGAAAGCCTTTTCAGCATAGGTACAAATTATGTATAAAGTAGTTCTTGATAGGAGCAATACGCCACTGACAGAAATATTTCTGAGTGTCAATGTCTTTTTTTTTTCTTTTCCTTTTTTCTGGAGGGGGGGTGAGCATCAGTGTGTGTGGTCCTGACCTGTCCAGTGATCCTGACTGTTGAAAGGCCAAAGTGTCTCTCCAGCTGACTCTACTCTGCTGTCGCCTGTGTGTGTGTGTGTGTGTGTGTGTGTGTGTGTGTGTGTGTGTGTGTGTGTGTGTGTGTGTGTGTGTGTGTGTGTGTGTGTGTGTGTGTGTGTGTGTGTGTGTGTGTGTGTGTGTGTGTGATAGTGTGCATGCACATTTATGTCCATCCGTTTGTGTCTATGCACACACACATACTTTTATATTCTGTTTGCGAACATGTGCACAAGTTTGGCAGTGTGTGATAGAGGTGAACGAGATGAAAGATCTTGGTCTTGGTGTCATGAGAACCCCTCCAGCTCCCGCTCACATAACCGGGCATTTATCGTGATCAATATATTTCAAATAAAAAATCCTACAAGGATAGGTTTGCACTTCTTTCTAATAGACTCTTTCCGCATGTAGTTTTCAGTGGTCCCGTTTCCCTCACTCTGTGCTTCCCATTACAGACAGAGCAGCAATGCCTCTGTCATTAAGGCTGTGGGCTCTAATGGTGGGATTAGTTGCTATGCTGACAGCCTTCATCACTGGACAGACGGATGAATAGCATAGAGACTCCAGTGCGGGCACACCCACATGCAAACACACATACATGCTGACATGTAACATCTGTGGATCTGAGTGTAAAATGACTCGCACATTCTGTACTGCCTTGGTATGAAATTATATCTATCAATAGGAATTTATGAACTCTACATTATTCGTACTTAGTATGTGTGGTTAATGGCTCAATAAGTGACAAACTGTTCATTCTGACACTTTGGGGCGGGGGGGGGGGTCATTACAGTGAAGCATTTTCTCCTGATTATAGGTTTTCTCAAACAAAAAGAGAGATCCATGGAACATGATCACACTCAGCCCGCTTTGGATTGGAAATATTCATAAAATATGTTGATTATTTTATCTGTCAACCAAGAGTAAAATACGAGTTATGTTATGTACCGGTAAATCCATCTGCCTGTAAAGTCACAGCTGGTAATGGCTATGTTATTTGATTTTATACAAATTTAGCAATGAAATTACAATTTCTAAATATAAGCATACCCCCTGCTTCTTTTCTATACATTAGCAGAACTTTAGAACAGATTATGATTACAGTTAGTGTGCATTACAGCAAGTTTGAATAGCTCTAAAGAGAAGTAATGAGCCCTAATAAGAATCAATATTTAATTTAACGGTGTGCCCGTGTCCTGTTCAGTATTATCGTATAAAACATTGTCACCCCACGTGTTTGTGTAGTCTGCACGCTTGCTGTAATGACTCTGATGAGAAAAACTTAAAACCACCGCTTTCTCTCTGAATTGTTTGGTTTGTGTTTGTCAAAATCTTTGTCTACTGTGTATGCACTTGTGATGCTGTGATCTGTTTAAAAGTACAAGAAGTTGAGAGATTTTGTTCAAAAAGCCAGAACACATTATTTTTAAGATCTTAACATTTTTGTAGTAGTAACACAAGACTCTTTTTGAGCCCCTTTCGATGCAGACATCAGTAAATCCTGACGACACAGATGATTTAATGGACCGTCTGTTTTCTCCCTGCAACATTTTTCCACAGACAGATGTCCTCGTAGTGAGTTGCGACCTGATCACGGATGTGGCGCTTCATGAGGTGGTTGATCTGTTCAGAGCCCATAATGCAACGCTGGCCATGTTGATGAGCAAGACCCATGAATTTACAGAAACGGTTCCAGGGCAGAAGGGCAAGAAGAAGACAGGTAACAGAACCAAGACGAAACTGCTATAGGCCTAATATGAAGTGTCATTGGAGCTCAGATGAAATTTTTTTCATTTTATTATGTTTTATTAAGTTATTGACTTGTATTTACCTTTATTCTTATATTTGTATTTTCAGTTGCAGTTAAAAAAATTGACTTATATCATCTCATCTGTAATGACATGTTCATATAATATGATACTTTTTATCCAGCTGAGCAGAGGGACTTTGTTGGTGTGGACCACTCTGGGAAGAGACTGCTCTTCATGGCCAATGAGGCTGATCTTGAGGATGGGCTCTTGATTAGGAAGTCCATCATGAAGAAGTAGGTCTGAGAAAAGGGGTTGACTAATGATACCAAATATTTTTCTATTTGTGTGCGGTAATATCTAAACCAACTGTGAATTATGTTCAATCTTATGCTCATCTCAAGAGACTTGCTATTTTGAAACTGTCCTTTAGATAAAGGTTTTCCACCGAACTTATTTTTTGATTAGTTTAAACAAATTCATTTTTATACTGTAGGTTTACTGATCCTGTACTATATCTTCCTTATTGGAGGTTCTCATTCCACCTAGTGTACATCTGTGTTTGGACCTTGACTGAAGCTAAATATGTTGTTTCCTGAGTTTGTAATCAAAGTGAGCTCTAAAGGGCTGTGCAGAGTGCTTCGAATTTTTGGTACAGCATGATATTCTTGGTTGGTTTTTGTTTCACAGCCCTAAAATGCATGTATGTGTGAGAGAAGGTGTTTTGGGAGCTCGTAAATACTTCACGGAGCCAAAGCCACTGTAAATTCTGGCCAACAAGAGAGGGGGCCAGAGCAGCTGCTCACATGCTTTCCTTCACATGGAAATCTTGAGCTATTCACACATTCACATAAACATGTATGCATGCACACTCCATACTAATGTATGTACATATGCATGTATATCCCTAGAATGGAGAGAAAACTGTTGCACATTGTCACAGTTCTTACTGAAGCAAATTGATGTATAGATAAACATTTATAGAGTATAGTGAGGCTTGCAACTTTAAAGTCACTTGTCATCATTTGCACTCTCACATTTCACACACACACACACAAGACGGATGTAAAAAATCTCTCAACATACAGTATTTATGACCTAAGGTTGTAACGGCAGAAATCCTGTAGTTCTGTTTCTCCATATAACCCACCAGGAGGTAGATATACAAGATCTGACTGTTTTGAACATCAGTACTGTGCAGCCAAAAGTCACAACTCACTCATGAAGTATGGGTTCCATTTTATTGGATTTACCTCCAGAATTTCGAGTGTGCACATAATCTATGCAAACCATTTGCAGCTACAGCTAGACTTGAGTATCCATTCTGCATCAGACATTTTCAATTGACTGTTAGAATAATAAAATGTATCTTATATTTTTCTATTGCCTTTGTAAAAGTATTTTTATTTAACCTGGGGAATGATATCTGGTGGCACCTCCTAAATCCCTTGCATGCATCTAGTCTAAACCATCTTCTTTAGCCTAATTTTACATCTCGATTCATTATTTTAGTCCTTTCCGCCATGCTCTCTGCATCCCTCCATGCAACCATCCCTCCACCTCTGCACCTCATCCCATCTGCAGTTTTTTTTTTTCCTCCTTTTCCTTCTCTATGGTTTCCACATGTTTGAGGGGTGTTAGCTCCAAACAGTCTGCACATGTAAGTTTGTTTGACCTGGAAATTGCTTAAATGGAGTGAAAGGACTCCAGCAGAGCTTTGCCTGGTACATTACTGCTCCACCTGTCAGAACATCTTTTGGGCAGGCCTGGAAACAGGGCTGACTTTGTAAAGTAAGCTGAATAAAAAATGTGAATAGCTGATATTGCATGTAAAATTTAGATCAACCTTTTTCTCATCACACATCATGCTTAGTCATCAAACCTAAATCATGTAAGGCACATTCCAACAAAAGTGACATGTACTATCCATATTAAAAATGTCTTGCTCATGGTTAAGAGTTAGTGTAGTTTTTCCAGCAAAGATGGATGAAAGTCTCAAAGGATATGGGAATCACAGAGATAGTTTTTTCTAACTGTATCACAGTTGTCATCACAGATCTAATACATTACTTTTGCGTGTGTTTTACAGTAAGTACCGATAACAGTGTTGGCTTTGCAAAATCTGACTGGGATCACATATATGCAAGACTACACCAGCTGTGTCATGTGCACAATGATCCTAAAGCAGAGGCTCAAAAACAATGTCACACAGCTCCTAAAGAAACTGTATTTGTCTAATGTAGCATTAAGGGAATGATGAATCTTTGGAAGCAGTGGCTGAATGCTCTGAAAAGTCGTAAGCCCCTTTACCTTCTTGGCTATGCTGTCAAGAGCTTTTTGGTTATTGAGTGTATGTGTAATAATTCTGCTGTCTGACTCATTGTTTGCTGTGCGGCTTCAGCTGTTACTAAATAAGACAGCATGCTATATGCATTCATGTGTGTTTTAGAGATGGGACGTCTCTCTCCAGCTGAAGACTTTAGTGGTTCTTGTGAGTCATTAATCCAAGAATTGAGTCATCCATGTCTCTAAAGGCTCTAAGTTCTTTTTTTTTTTTTTACTTGCTTGTCTGTGATGTTTCCTTGAGTTTGACATTTAACGAAAAAAAAAAAAAAAAACATTGAATAGAAATACATCACCAATTAATAATATATGTGCAATTTTCAGGTGACTTTTTAAACCAAACATTGTATGTGTATTTGATTTTTTTCCCAAACGGATAGTGAAGAGTTGAAATGTTTTTAAAGAAAAAGAAAAAAAAGCTTCGAACAGAACCAGATTCAGGAAGGTCACTCCTCTGCGTTGACCCATTAGGAGCTGACCGGTCAAGAAAGAGGTCGACAAGCACCACGATACAGGGCCATCAGTAACGGCTGAGAAAGACAGTACAAATGAAAAATGAATGACAAAATAATGCCATGGTACACAGAGGGGAAAGAGAGTAGAGTGAAGAAAGGCACTTGTCTCCCATAGAACTCAGGGCTTATGGTGAGGCAACAAGTGATGTTTCAAGGCCACCTGACATTCCTAATGGAAAGCTTATCAAAAAGGAATGCTTTAAGACTAATTGCCATATCTTAAAAGTGTAGGGGTTGTTTGTTTCCTTATCCGTCAATGGAATCATGCTCTGAATCAAATTCTACTTTTACAAACCATTAGAACCACAATCTGGAAATGATGCTCTTTGATGGGAAAATACTACAGGATAACTTTGAAGTCTATCACGTGGATCAATGTCATCTGTCCTGGATAACTGGAGACGTGTACAAAACTAATTAAACTTAAATGTATGGAGCTCCATTTTTTACACGTGTGTAGATGAGGTTCCTTTAATTCTGATAATACATTTAATCCTCTGTAATACAGTTTTGTGATTGATCATATCAGATGCAGAACTGAGATCTGCTGTCACTCAGCAACTCAGGCCACCAAACGAAAAAGGGAAAATAACAAAAAAAAAAGAACCCATCAGAGGTCAAAAGACAGTCAGTGGTCAAGTTAGCCTGTGCTGTTTCTTTGGTACGATGTCCTCCAAGTCCTGACTTGGAGGACTGTGTGAAGTTTTCACACAGATGAGACATTTTGGCCACAAACAGGAATTACCATGCCCTACTTATCAAAGGCACTGTCTCGTGCCCGCTCGCAAGTGTCAAACGTCAAAGTGACATGCTGGGTGTTCCCATAAATTTCACTTTACACCTACTCTACACGCACAGAGACATACACCTGGGAAATATTGTATGAATAAATACATTTGACAAACACCCACAGAGCATGTCTGTGTGTGTACGAACATGTGTTTTTCTGCTTTTGAATGACGAACAGATGAATACACACTCGGTTTGATTTATGGCTTGCAGCATCTGGTTGTAAAATATGTGTGACCAAGCAGCAATCCTCCTGAGCTGCTCCAGTTATAAGCCGGTGGAGATGGTTGATGGAAGAAAAATGAGAGAGCTTCAAATTTGTAGTGAAGAGGGGTAGAGGTTAAGGAAGAGGCTCCTTATTGTCCCCCAAAGTACATGTAATTTACAATATGTTAATCATCATATCCATCTTTTTACTTTGAATGTTTATCTGTTTCTGGTCTGGTCTAGTTTGTCCTATGTATTTTGTCTTGTATAATCTATTGTTTATAACTATTCCTATTGATGCCCTGGATTTTGGTGTTCATGCTAAGGTATCAGTTTATAAAGTTGTCACGCATCACATTTGCAAATAAAAGAAGAAAATTATAAAGGGAAGTACATGCAATGTACTTGTTGATGTTATCAGCTGTAGTTTTATCAAGAATACAATTTAATTAAAAGGAAACTCTCTGAATGACTTGTTCTTTTTCCTGTTGGCTAGTAAAGCCTACCTCTAGGGAAAATGTTTCACTGTTTAGCTAACCTTGGTGTGGAAAAAATAATCTGATCTCCCTTCCTAACTCGTTTACTTCAAAAAAAGATTAAACTGTGAAAAGGATTGTTTGAATTGAACCTTTCTCTCTCTGTTTCTTCCCTTTACCTGCAGACATCCCAGGATGCACATCAAAACGGGGCTGGTGGACGCTCACCTCTACTGTTTGAAAAAGGCAGTGGTTGACTTTCTAGCAGAAAACAAGTGGGTTATTAATTTATTTACATGAACATTAAGAAATAATCCATTCACTTACCTATTACACTATTGTATTGTTGTACATGAGGCGTGGTTAGGCACGGATGTCAGTAAGTCACATCCACTTGAACTCATTTGCTGCCTAATCTGTAGCAAGTGTGAAGCACGGTTACATATGTAAGGCTTTGAAAGACGGTTAGCAGGGTATTCCAGAGAGGTGTTAATTTGTTTTACTATGTGCCGCTGACACAGGCCGTTAGGCCTTTAGCCTCTGAAGGGAAGCAGTATGACAGGGAGACTTTTGAGACCACACGGGGTCTATATTCCAATGTGCACCGAGTCTCTGGTGACGGCATAATGCTATCAGGAAAATAAAACATTTACGGAATATTTTTTGTGTGTTTAAACTAACACCAAAGTTCATTTTCCTACTTTTAGGTTCCTAATGTTTTGTAGTGAAATATGGCATTAAGAATAACTTTACCTTTTTAAAAGAACAGAATTAGCTATCATATAGTTCTCCTAACTAAATGAGATTTTATTAATAAAATGAAATTTTAGGAAAGATGGTGAATCTTTGAAAAATGTTAAAAACCAAATTTACCTTTAAATTTGAGGACTAATTCATGTAAACTGTGTGTTGGTTAGTTTTCAAGAGAGTGCTTGTTTTCTCCTTCTTTTTCATTTTCTGCTTTGTCTTCTGAGCACATTTCTTTTGAGATGATAATGACTTTCTGAATATTTCAGTTTTGTGCAGAAATTTGGGCCATGTTAAAAGTGATAGAGTGTTATATTTGTTTTACACTAACAAACGGTTATACCGACCAAACTGGTTTTAAAGCAAAGGCATCAACTACAAATAACCTCTACTCGAATCATCTCTCTTAGAAGATGACTTTTTTTTTTTCCTTTCTTCAGCTCCTTTCTAGAACTTTCTTTTCAGCGCTCCTCTCAGCCTCTTCACTCTCTTCTTGCTCAAGGACAGACATAGACAGAGTAACTGTTGTGTTTCTCCTGTTATTCAGATGGAAATTCTAATCTGCCTCTAAAAGAAAGTAAGAGAAGGAAAGTGGAGGGGTGGGGGCATGCGAGGTGGTGGCAATGAACACTGAGCACCGCACAGTGCAGTGAGGAACAAACAGATGATGATGTCTCCCGTTTTACTGAGAGACGGGAAAAAAGGAAGAAGATGCCCCAACCATTATTTAGCATGGGCTGGTTAAAAGCTCAACTTGAAAAGCTCCTGTCTGAGAGCATGAATGTTATCAAGAAATCAAGTTGGACTTAAAGTTGTCTTTAAAGTTTTGAAGGCTAAATACATGTATGAATCAGCATTTGTTAATCATTAAAACACTTCTTTCCATCCTCTGTTCTTGTCTTAGGTCCATTTCATCGATTCGGGGAGAGTTGGTACCATATTTGGTGCGCAAGCAGCTTTCCAAAGCAACAAAGAGTCAAACAGCAAAAGGCGACTTAGAGGATCAGAGCCAGAAAAAGAATGATGGCGGCACAAACCATGGTCAATGTTCGCACTGATACATCAGTTTCACACATGGAAATCATAAAAAAACTAAACTTAAGTGACAACAGTAGAACATATCTTAAATTCATTTTGATTTTATTAGACTATTGACTAGCACCTCCTTTTTTGTGACTAACAGGGATGCTGTTTATGTTAAACTGCACAAAATCCATATTTCCTTTGGTTTTACTCTCAGGTTCTTACTTCCTGTCTCTTGTTTCGGCTCTTTTAGAGCTCTTCATCTCATCACGGGATGAATCTCTTCTCCAGCTGGCGCAGGAGCGCTCATGTTGGAATGACCATAAGGGTGATATGAGTGAGGCTTACCATGGAGGGAAGCTGCGCTGTTATGTTCACATCATGGACCAGGGTCTGTGCTACCGCGTGAACACCCTGGCTGCTTACATAGAGGCAAACAGACTGGTGAGTCAGATTAAAACTGTATGGAATATGTGGCTGTTTTCCTGTTTGAATACTGATGTATTCTGAAAGTCTGAAATGTTTTTTTACCCACCTAATTTGATGTTCATTTTAAACTATTTCAATTTGTTTGTTTTAAACTACAAACTGCAAAAGAAAACCGAATTGCTGCTCTACAAACTTCGGACAGAATTTTACCTTCTCTCAGTACACCTGAATATTTTTGTCCAGCTGAGTTAGCTAGGAGCAAAAAATCTGGTAAACCTGATCCTAAATCATATAGAAACTTGCTCCAATTTCCTTGGACCTAATTAACCAATTTTGAAAACGTGCACGAAACCTTGCACATATTTAATGTGCTACCTGTTTTTGCTCCGGACTCAATCATTGAGCATCAGCATTCGATGATAGCAGGAGGGGAGAGTGAAGACTGTTCCTGTCTTTCTTGACCTTAGATTGTCCGCACAATCTCCACACAGTGCAGTCATATCTACCTGCCTGTCCATCTCCCTTCTAAGTACTCAACTATCACTCCATTTTCTGGAGCAAGCATAAGGGTTGTAAAAGAAACCCTTTGTGTTTCATATAAAATCCTGCAACATACCTGTTATTGACACAAATTTGATTTACTTTTTCCAGCTTTTTTCAATGTTTCTGTGGAAGTAAATCCTGGAGAAAGGCTGAAAAGAGACTATACATGCTGTACTATGCATTTTATTAGCAAAGATTCATTCATCAGCCCTTGTTGTCACCTTTTAATTCTGTTTGCTACGGTCAGTCCTTTTCTTACAGGTAGCTCAGTCTAAACTTTTTAAGTAGTAGTCGAACTAAAAGCATTCTGACTAAGATTTGCATTGGTGTAGGTGTTTGTTTTAAGGACCTTTGTTAAACATTTCTCACTGTTCTTTATTTTCATGACAAGGCGCCAAAGTTGTTTGAAGAGCCAGCCGTCCACCCGTCTGCTGTTATTGCTGAAAAATGTCAGGTAAGGGCAACTCATATCAGGATCATTTTGGCATCTTTTCAAATTCCATCTTAAACAATTACCCGTCAGGGAGTGGTTGTTTTCTGAGAGTCAGAGTTACACTAGTTGCATTATCATTTCCACCCTGCCTTTCAGATGGGATCAGACAGCATCATCGGAGCTCTCTGCCAGGTGGCAGATAAGACTTCCATCAAAAGATCCACCATTGGAAACTCTACAACCATTAAAGAAAAGGTGAAAGTTACCAACTCCATCATCATGCATGGAGTTACCATCGAAGAAGGGTGAGAACACACACATGTGATTGTCTAATAAAAACAATTACTTTCAACTACTAAAGTCCCGAGCCAAAAAATAGATAAAGAGATACCTTCTTCTTATATTGATGAAAACAGTGAAAAAGATAAATATATCTTTTTATTGCCCGAGGAAAATTTTTTTTCTCATTTTTAAACTTTAACAAGACTTTAGATTTCACTTTACTGTTTAATTTATGTGCTTATTCCCAACTGTCAAGGTTTTTTTCTGTGTTTTACTTTTTTTTTTTTTTACCATAAATTAGTTGTTTGTCTTGTTCCTCATTCAGTGCAGAGCTTTTCATTTAATTTTCTAGGTGCTATAATGCTAATTCTGTGTGTGTTTGTGTCTGATGTGTGAGTCTGATGATAGGAGTTGTAGCTGGTTTTGTTTTCTTTGCTCCCGAGGTCAAATAAGGATCGCTGTATTAACAAAGCGTCTATTGGTGTGCAACCAGCCAGAGACCAGTTCCAAACAAACACAGAACCTCCAAAGTGAAACAAAACATCCCTATATTTCAGTCACCTCCAATTTTACACACCTATACACATTTTCTTACTGGCTGTAAAAATAGTGGTATACCATTGTGGTCTGAAGGGTGTTCAGCAGATGAGTGTGGGAAAATCATCTTAGAAAATTTGCAGGAGGGTGATCAGTTGATGATTTTGTTGAGCCCACGTTACACTAGCTGCCTTTTTATCTCCTCTGGACCTCAAACCAAGCCTGAACAGCAATGCAGCACAGCAACTCACCTTTATAAGCTGTTACACAGCAAAAAAAAAAAAAAAAAAACAACCAATTGCTTCAAAGAGGTGTTGACCAGATGCGGTAGGCACTGTAGAATTAGCATGTTGATTGATCTGTTCACTGTCTTAGCCAGCAGGCTAAGTGGAAACAGGCTCATCGTGGCCTCAAGTCTAGATTATAATGCACTCATACAGGGGCTCCTTTTCTTTTATCTCAATTTCTTACTCCTCCCTCTCTTTTCTCTCCATCGAGGCCTCAGCACCATCTCCCTCTTTTTCTGTCTCTGGCCATCTCTTTTTAAGCCTTTCAGGGACCCCAGCCAGCTAGCATGGGGACCCTCATCATGCCCATGTAGGTGCATGCACAAAGGCATGAAAGAATGAGAAAGACGAGAGAAGGGAAGAAAGGAGCGAAGAGAACGCAGGCTAGCACACAAGAAAGAAATTGCAATTCTTTCTTTTGCTCAAAAGAGGACATAAGAAGGAAGGAGAAAGAAGGAAAGAAAGAGCCAGTATGAGGGGATTAGCAGACCCCAGCCATGTCGCAGAAACCCCTCGCATTTCTGGTTTCTTTGTTTGAAGCTGACCAGAGCTTGTTGACAAAGCTCTGCGTGTTTGGGAAGGGGGATAGTAGGGGTCAACTTTATAGGGGGGGTTGGCACAGGAGGTGGGGGTTGATGTGTGTGTGTGTTTGTGTGATCGAGAGGGAGGGTGGTGGGGTGGGGGGTCATGACAAGGAGGAGCCCTGGTGTTAGTAATTAGTGGTGTTTCAGCTTCTAAGCTTCTTTGGTGGTCTCTCCTTCTCTCTAATGTTACAAAACTCTGAATCTTGTAATCTCCCATCACCAACTACCACCACCACCTCCTAGGTAGTCCTTTAAATGCACACACACACATGTTTTCCCCCCCTCACTCCAGGCCTAACCACCTGAATAGAATGGGCCAATACAAACCGACCTGTGTGTGAGGTATGGAGGGCCAAGGGTGTGTGCGTCACTGCCTGGGCAAGACCAATCCGAATTCTCCACTGGGCTCACCAGGCTGCTGAAACACACTCACAGACGCGCGTTTTCTGCCCTACACACACTCGCACACACACGCATCCGTCACGATTTGTCGACACCGGACACACAAGACCGTCTGTGTGTCTATCCAGGAATTTTATGGTGATGGTTTGGCTTAATGTGAGCATGCAGGGCGGGTTGGCACCGTCACCTCAGGTGGGACGGCAGCACGCGGCCAACAAGGTCTCAACACACAGAAACGCACACAACGTCGGCCGCTGTTATTACCCAATATATATGCTAATGTCACCTCATTAAATTCAGTTGATTAGTCATTTCAGCGTTTTCAGAGCAGGTGTGAGGATCCTTGATGTGGTGCCCTGTTTGCTTTACAAGTTGCCAGCTGTGGAAAGTGGGGGATAAATGTTCTCTGTAATGTGTACATGGCGGTGTGTTTTTTGTGTTTGCAATGACCAAGGACTCAAGTTTTTTTTTCAGACTCACTGACTCTTGCTTAAGCCAAAGAAGAGTTAATCTTGAATGCCTTTAACTTTATTACTGTCATGTAGCTGCATATATCTGGATAAAATGTGAAATTCAACACGTCCCCACCACTTTTCTGTTTTTATTTAATTTTTTTAACCACTGAAGTACAGTGATGTGCAGGGTATACCAAACATTAGAATGTACTCTGTACTCATTCCAAGGTGACCAATCATGGGCCATGCAGAACCAAAGTGTGGACATGGTTTTTTTTTTTTTCCTACCAAGCGCCTCTGCATCTGGTTCCACTTTTCTCCTCTTTACCTGAAGGAGTGCTAATCTGTCCATGTTAACTCTCATTGGTGCAGAGGCCACCACCTCCTAAATGTAGACTTATAGTATCCAGTGGAAGCATGAACGTAATAACATGTACATTTTTTTGTGTGTTTTTCAGATGTAACATCCAGGGCAGTGTAATCTGCAGTAATGCAGTGATTGGCAGAGGAGCTGACCTCAAATACTGTCTGGTGGGTAATGGACAGCGGATCGAACCTGAAGGTAAAACACAAAATGGGCTCTGAGTGTTTCATTTTTACCTTAAACCTGTTTTTACATTATTGTTTACCTTACACTTGGAGTGTAGCGTGTTTGACTCGCTGCTCATTGTTTTCTGCTGCGAATGAACAAACAGTGCAGTGTTTTGCTTCCGAAGTGGTACCTGAGCAACCAGTAGAAAGAAATATTGGATGTCGCTGAATTGTCTGTCTTCACTGGTTTTCAAGATTGACTAAAAACATGCATTATAGGTACAAAATGATTCTACATGATGTCTCAGGTTTTCTTTCATCTCGTCAGTTCTAATAAAACTACCTTTCTCATTATTCCACAATACCAAAAAAGGTAACATTTGCTTTTGCCTTGGGCAATAAGATCAGGCATATCAAGTTTATCGCCTGAATCTGTCTTCAGAGGTGTTATTGTTTATATGTTCATTAGTATATATTATTCATTAGTGTTTGTGTAGAAAGTTAGATTTAAAAAGTCCATCATCAGGTATTCATGGTGTTAATGTGTGTTTGTGTGGTATCTGTTCATAAGTGCCAAATGCTGAAATCAACTTGGAGAGTTTATTCTGTCTGAAGTCTGATTTGTCAGAATTTTTTTTTTCTTATTTCCTTAATCCTCTTGTCCCCAAAGTTAGTTGCATTTGTGGGTGTGTGTGTGTGTGTGTATGCACGCACACGCAGCTACATTGATGGAGAGGTTAGAGAGCAGGGCCAGAACAGGACCACCCGGAATTCAACAGCAGCGACCTGCAGCCACATCCACACACACATACACACACACACACACACACACACACACACACACTCATAACAGAGAAGGAGCGAGCTCAGCTACCAGACTGGGCAGCCTAATTGCGTGAACAACAGGGCGCTCTAAGGAACAGCAGTCTGAATTTGAGCTAAAATCTCAGATTGTTCATGAAATGAAACAGTTTAATCACTTTCAGTTTAATCACTCTTACATCTCAGACCACTTGTACTGTTTTCCTATTTTTTCCCACATTTTCATTTCATCACCTCATAAGAACATACAGTATAAAAACAGTCGACTGTATAAAGAAAACATTTAAGACATCCTATGAAACTAAAAGAAAATCTATTTTCCTGCTGTGTCTCTCCACTCCTCCTGAGCTCAGATTTAAAAAAATATAATATACTTGACAATAAAGGGAAACTTTCTCTCTTTTATTTTCATTATGATCCGTGAGTGACCACAAGGCTGCCTGTTGTTATCCATCCAGCTTTCTGACTGCAGGCTGCTGAAGACATTACACATCAACTCTGCGGCTGAGGCTGTTTGCAGACCACCCTGACAGCCTGACACACATACACACTGGAGTGCACTAGTGCATCAGGTGTTTATGTTTAAAAGATACATCTTTTCCCCTGTGCTTGAGGAAATGCCTTCCTGAACTCAAACAATAGCCATAAAGAGTCAAAAAACCTCATCATTGGGGAGTTTGTCCATGATACCATAATGTGTGACCCAAAAGCTTCGTAGTTAAAAAAAATTAATACATTTTAAAAATACACACACTTAAAGACACATTTTTATTAGCATGAGCATCAAATTTTAAATTAAGACGTTAAGTCGTATAAGGGGACAGGCATCACATTTTAAATAACTCTCAAATGCAGCCTGACAGAAAAAATACAATATTATTTTGTTCAGCTCTATACACCCAGTTAAAATGAGTATTGCCTGCCCAACCAAAAGACTTAGATGAATAAATCTTCTTATTTGACTGACTCCATACAACCACTGGTCTGTGATCACAAACTCTTTTAGATAAACATGCTGTTATCATACGTCAGCATTCCAGACTCCTTCTTCACTAAGTGTTCCTATCAAAGAAAGAATATATTCTTCTGTTATCTTGATACATCTTCACAGTTAATTCATTTCTGATATATCATCAGGCCTGAGCAGAATAACCTGCCCCTCCCTTTCTCTCAGGTCTCCTCCAGTCTCTTCACTCTCCTGCTGTCCTAAGCTCCATTTGTCCTTCTCTCCATTCAGTGGTGGATAAGCTCATTCTGAGCTCGAGATTCCTTCACACTAAAACTTGTGTGTGTGGATGGAACATTGCTCTCTGCCTCCGTTTGCTTTGGATCAGAACCTGTGCTCAGAGTCAGAGGGACAGGCGGTCCAATGAGTTGTAGCTCTGCTACGCTTGTATTTGGTTCGAGGGAGATGGTGAAAAAAGTCGACCTGAATTTTTTCTGTCGTGTTTTTTCTTTTGGAAGTTCAGTTTATCATCCTAGGACATGGACATCTTTGTAAAAAAGAAAAGCATCAGAGCATTTTATTCATAACAATTCAGGGATGATCTCAAAACTTCAAATATTTTAGAAACTCTTCAATGGATTTGGGGATGCTTCCGTCAAATTCATGGGTGATACAACTTTGTTTACCTTCGACATAAACTGACTTGCATTATTTCTGCCTTACATTTGAAAATATGTGTTTCCTCTCCAGTTGAGCGGACTAATGAAGTTATCGTCGGAACCGACCAACTTATGGAGATCTAGTTCCTTACAAAGAAAGCAAGACACCGCCTCATTAACTGACTCGAGCAGCAAAACCCAGCGAGCATCTTCAGCTGACAGATCATTCAGAAACCTGGACACTGCTTGAAAGTTCACACTTTTCTGTTTTTTTGTGCCCAAATAAAGACGGATTGTCTTTAACTCATAATGCAGCGTATTGGTGTTTTTGTTGCCATCTTTTAATTATGTTCACATACTGATGAGACAAAGTGGTGTGTTTTGACAGGTACCTGTCAAATCTTAGTAATCGTGTCACCACACTGAGTATTATCAGATCATTACCGTCTCCTAATAGCAGTGTTCTCCGCTCAGGTCATGCAGTCTCAAAGGGAGGAGCATGAGATCACACGTTTGAATATCCGTAGGTGTTTGAACACGCACGCTGTGCAGCTGTGTGGACCAGAGAAGGAGAGAATAAGCAGTGGGAGGGGTGACCACAATGGCGTGGGGGTTAAGTTTATTTGTACACAAAAATGGTGTATGTGTAGGCTCTGGACCACCCAGCTCGATTCTGTATCAGTTAACAGCAACACCCCACCCTCACACGCACACACTCATGAACACAGCAGAAGAGGAAACTGAGTCGTGCCTGATGCTTTTCTTTCTTCCCCCCCTCTCATGTTCCCCCTTCAGCTCCCTTTTGCTGTCAAGATTTATTGCATTCCATCAGTGGAATTTTTCCTTAAATTACAGGTTTGAAGTTTCATAGTCATGAAGGAAGGAGATGAGGACAGTGATGTCTGTGGAGATGCTTTATGTGTAGGTTTGTGATTTACTGTCCTCCATTTCCTTTCTTTGTGTGGCCTGTTTTTAGTCATTCAGCATCTCTTTTGGCCTGACTATATGAAGCATTTATAGATCATGGTGCGTTATCCTTCTGATGGTTTAACTATCTCACTGTCTGACTGTACGGCTGTTGTTTCTTAATATGTAGAGTATATTTGTTATACATGTATTCATTTATTTATTGAATAACGGCAGGTATGGAATGAAATACAAAACCAAGCTAATGTTGTCGTTCACTTCGACAATTGAGTACAGCTTAATTAAGGCCTTTTCAGGTAAAACCGGGTTCATTGCATGTTTTCGGATCGTTTTAGTGATTTCAAGCTGATGCCATCAGGTTAACTTTTCTTTTAAAAATGAAATCTCACTGGTTTCACACATGTAGTTTATTTAATATGACTTGGTGACTAACATAATGATAGTAACGATGTCAACACGACGAGAGTGATGCACCCCTCACACCATTAAGAAAAGGACATAAAGGAGCTGTTCATGTCACAGAAAACATAGGAAAACCAATCCAAAACCTCATCAACATGATCTACTAATGGCTAAATTAACTTTGATGTAACTGTATCGAAAAAAGAAAGAAACACATGGTGAAGACATTTAGCTTTTTAAGTGTTGTTTGGCAGGTGACTCTTAAAAAAATGCTCCTTTTGCCATAATCAAAACAGCCCACAGTTTAGTTCGTTGCTACAAAATTATACAAATCAAGGAAACATACTTCCAATTTCTTGGTTTCCTAACAAGACTACACCCATTGTGAGTTTGAAAGAAACTGTATGCTTGATTTGGTCTTTTTGACCCCACCACAGAACTGTCCCACGCTGTGTTGACTGTCATAGCGGCCTTAACCCACTGACTGAAACATTTGATGGTTCAGTGATTTTCCATGGCCCTTGTTTTACCTGTGGTCAACTGCCATCACATGGTCAGTATTCATTGCTACACATCCTTTCTTTCTCTCATTAAGAGTTTTAGAAAATAGAAAAGTGATTAATTACTTCCCATTTTAGGATTATATTTCTTCTTTGGGGTTGCGTTCTCTCACCACCTGAAACATTTCATTCACATCATATACTCGCGCATCGCAATGGCAGGGAATTTTGAAACTCGTAGACCAAAAACAACAGAAAAATCTTTTTTTTTCTTTTTTTTTTTTTTACCTGACATATGAAGGCATAAAAGCAACAGTTAAGATTTGTTTGTCCATGCTTTGTCTTTTGCTTTGGGCCTTTTTTAAAGCAATATTCCTCTGACCTCTCTCTTCAAGCACATGGGGAGATCTGTCTGCTGGGTGTGTTTCAGTAGAAGTTTGTATATTTGTACAAAGACCACAGAGTCTCTTCAACGTACCGCCAACGTGGCTGCACCCGCTTTCAAGCCCCACATGGGTCTGTTTGTGTGGATGTGTGTGTGTGTGTGTGTGGCGTGCAGATCACCTCTGTTTGTGACAATTGTTAGTACTCTGTCATTCAAAGTCATTGACAACTTTTAACATTTGTGCACAGATGTTTATACAAACGTGCTCGTTCGCAGATGGTGTTAGGACGTAGATCAAATGTCTGGTGGCCCTCGGGCCTTGGGCCTGGTGGGAATTAAAGAAATTCATATAATCATGCATCCCAAACAAACTGGTGGGGCTCCAGTGAGAAAAGAAATGATGTGTAAAATAAAAACATTTTTATCCACAGATTGTCCAGGGATTCATTTGTGGTTGTACATTTTGTTGGCGGCATAAGTCTGAAATATAAACCTCTGGTTTCACTCGCCCATAGTAAGTTTTTTTTTTGTGTGTGTGTGTGTGTGCGGTGTGTTTGTGCATGAATGTCATCAGTAAATGTGCACTTTTTTGTGAAAGCTTGCAGAGGGAATCATGGAGATATTGATGAAATGTAGGTTGACATTGTTCTGGGCAATGACTCGGAGTTCGGGATGATTCAAGTGGTTGTCATCAGTAGATGGTGCTAGTCGAGATAAATGTATTACATTACACTTCCAGATATGTTTAAGTGACACTATCTTGTGTTTCACATGTGCCTCAAAACCACTGATTTTCATAATCAAAAGCAGCTGGTTGGTTGGCAGTTCAAAGAGGAGGTTCATCCAAATCTGGTTAAAGCCTATTTCCTTATCATATGTTGTTAATGGTGAGAAATGCAGTTTTAGATTCAAGGAATTACTACCTAGAAGTTACTCATGACAGTCCAAATGCACTGCACGACTAGCAATTGCTTGTATTGGAACTCATTTATATGGATGTTGTGATGAAAGCCGTCCAAAGTAAAGTCTGCTGACAAAGTTTGATAACGCTGGGAGAGAAGAATTTGATCATCCCATTTTTCAGATTTATGAAGTGAGACGGGGAATGAGGATTAACTATTTGACTCATTTAGAGGTTAAAAAAAAGGGCAATGACGAACCCCACTGTGGCCAGTGATTCCTTTTCCTTTTTTCTTATTTGGAAAAAAAAAAAACAGAAGAATATTTTTTGCGCTGGCTATAGTTAGACATCCATAAATTTCCCAGCGAGATCATATGCTGTAACTGCGTATGATATTGTGAGCAAGGCGTCCCCTTCTCATGAGATATCACCTTTAAGCATTTGAACCACATTTTGTTCGTGGAAAATAGAGATCAAGCACAGAAATTAGAGTAAAGGTCTGTTTAGAGCGAGCTGAATAAGGTGAGAAGAG
>JABUIW010000217.1:7336757-7394061 GCA_013363375.1 Menidia beryllina
GTGTGTGTGTGTGTGTGTGTGTGTGTGTGTGTGTGTGTGTGTGTGTGCATGCGTGCGCTCCCTCTGACTGCTCTGACTGTCTTTTAAAGGCACAGGTCTAAGTTTGCATTACCACCTGCTAGTTGCATTTGACAATACCTCTGTTACAACCACACAAACAAAGACTTAAAGAAAAGTGTGTTTCTCTTTCTTTCTCTGTGTTCTGTGTGTTTTGCTCCAGAAAGGCAACCATTCATTACGATGACAAAGGGATAAAGAAATGCATTATCATAATTAATCTTGTGTGAGACTGTGGGTGGCAGCTTCCACTCTGGTCTGACTCTGACAGAGGTGTTCAATGCAAAAAGCCTCCCACTGTCACCGAGCAACTATTTGCTTTACTAGTAATATGTGGGAAATTGCAATATGACAAAATCTCAAAAGAAGTTTCTCAAAAAGAAATGTGAGTCAAATACTAGTTGTGAAATATGCTTTTTTTATACTGTAAACTGCTTTGTTGTTTGCTCTTTGTCGTCCCATCTTGCCATCTCCATATATATATATATATGTACCTATATCTATATATATATATATGTGTGTGCGTGTGTGTGTGTGTGTGTGTGTGAATTAGGTATGAGTTCTAAGACCTTTTTAAGAATATTGTTCACTCTAGCTTTTACGCTGGCTATGGGTTTGTTGAGCTTTTGTTCCCTCAGAGGAAAGGAGAAGAAAACCAGCCATGAGCCATCTCTCAACCTCTGTGTTGAAAAATAAACACTTTTTGGGGCCTGGACACCCTGCAACCAAGCTCCTATGAGATGGCCGGATGCCAGACTGGTTCCATAGATCTGCTTATAGCACATACAGAATCCTGGACAGACAGCAAGCCATGCATGGATGAACGGCTGATTGGATAGAGTGACTGGGGGAGATGAAATGGAGGAATGGAAATGGGGGAGGGCGACGGGAGAACAGGATGGCACAACCAGATGAGAGAGAAAGAGAGAAGGTGCTGGGACTCCAAAAAATCGGATCCAGGCTGGAGACGGAGATAAAAACGGGAAAGATGGTGCAGAGGGTGGTGGAAACCGGGAAGTGAGGAGAGGAAAACATTTGGGACAAAGGGTATGGAGAGGTGAAGGAGGGAGCAGGGGTTTGTGTTTGGAGGCTGGGGGTGGTGTGATGGCAGATATCTGTTGCGCGCATGGTCATCTCAGATGGTTTATTTATCCAAGGCCTCCAGACTAGGTCCTGGACCTCCCTGAGTTTGTTAGACTTGAAGGGGCCCCCTACCACACAACCCAATTCCACACATTCCACATTAGCTCCCACTTCCAGCTGTCTGTTTCCTTCTACCACCTAACCCGACCCAACCCAGTTCGGGAGAACCAGGTCCAGCGGAGGAGCAGTCCCCTCTGTGCCTCTATGGATCCGAGAGTAGGGGGTGGGAGATGGATGGATGGATCAGTCAATGAACTTATAGCGTTAGGTGACGTGGAGGTCTACGAATAATGAACAACAATGTTGTGCTATCATGAAGCTGAGAATAACGCTGAGAGTACAAATGATGTATTTGTCTTCTTATTCCTTTTATATGCGTAAAATTTCAAAATGGTACCAACGGCACTAAATGCACATGTGTCATCATGTGTTTCTTCACTGAAGATTGTGGGGTATTGTTTCACAGAGGATAATAATACTTACTTCACTGACTTTGGTCATCAAGGAAAGGTTTTAAATATATCCTGTGGAGACACATCTCTCATGGAGGAAACTTTATTGTGAACTTCAAGAAGTTCTTTTATAGGTTTTTCCATTTTAAGTAAATATTGTACCACAAAATTGTAACACTAACTCTAGCCAGATTATTGTAACATATATTTATGTTAACATACATTTTTGCAACTTATGAAATGTCATGTTGGTGTTGGACCTAATTATTTGATTTTAATTGCGAGTGTAAAAGTAAATTCTATGAAAAGTAGAAATGACAACAATATATTTTAAGCGATGTCCATCTTTTATGTGTGTATTTATCCTGTGCCATTTCTAGTAGAATAAAAAAGCAAAAAATGTAATGATAGATCAGTCGGAGAAATCATGTTCATCACGTTGACTAATGACTTATCAATTTATTATATACTTAATTATGTTTTTTGGGGGGAATAAATGTATTAATGCCATTAATCCTTACACGAAAATAACAAAATCACCCAAAAGCTCATCTTTGTCAAAAACATTCAAATCTCTTATCTTCATACTACACTCAAAAAAGACATTTAGAAATAAGGAATAAGGAATCAAATTAGGAATTCATAAAATGACTTTATAAAGTATAGGATGCACAATCCACCTGGTCAAAATTTTAAAGGCCGACGGTGAAGATTCTTCCATAGAAACTGTATATTATGGTGTAAAGACACAATACATTGTATTATTATTTTGATTAAAGAATAGTTTTTCTTTATCATGTAATACTGAAGAAAAAGACAAATCAGTGATTTTTCCTTGCTTTAACCCATATGATGAACCACATGTCAAGTATGAGCCCTGGCCCCCCCATCGCATGAAATGACAACAGTTCCTGTTCTTTCCTGTCCAGGTGTCGTGTAAACAGTGTTGATGGATCTAACAGCTCAACAGCAAACTGTGGCACTCATCCTACCAACGCCTTTATCACCAGCGCAAACTGAACAAGCACCGTCACGTAGGTTCAAATTGCTTTACTTGGCTTTTCAATTGTTTTACAGTCGCCCAAAGGGTCTCAAATTAACACCAGCCAACTGACAAATGCTGCAGACGGCAGCACAGGTTGGTGTTTAGGCTGGGAGGGACTAATCTATTTTGATCTTGGGATTGTTCTAAACCTCCCTACAGATACGAGTGGTGCCATGCATGGGGGCTTACATTAGTAAAATAAGAATTATACAATAAATCTAGATAGAGACCCTTCCTTTTTTTCTTTCTTCTTTCTTTCTTTCTTTCTTTCTTTCTTTCTTTGTTTCTTTCTTTTTCTTTCTTTCTTTCTTTCTTTCTTTCTTTCTTTCTTTCTTTCTTTCTTTCTTTCTTTCCTTTTTTCTTTCTTTCTTTCTTTTCTTCACCATCAGTCTGATGCCGAAAGGTGAAGTACTTTCTGAACCCATGAAATCATGCATGGCAAAACATGGGAACTTTCCAAAAAGCTCCCAGAGATAAGGCCGTCACACCGGACCAGGCAGTGCCAAGGTGTTGACAAAAATGACGCATACATACAAAAATTCCATCTGACCCACACTGAACTTTTTTGCTTTACACGACTGAATGATTAAATGTTCCAGGGTGAAAGAGAGCTAATCAGGCCACTTTTGATGTCAAGTTGCAGCTGCTGATGCAAAGAACTTCCTCTTCTTCTTCTTCTTCTTCTCAGCTGTCTTTAACAAACTGCTATCACAGCAAAGACTCCAGTCTGGGTAAAAAATAAAAAAAAATCTGCTTTGGATGTTCTGCAACAAAGGTGAGGCTCAAAAGCCTTCAAAACACGAGATGGCTTGAAGCGATATGAAAAGTGTTGAGAGATCTGTAATTCCCACATTCAAAAAGGAGGGGGTAAAAAAAAACCTCTTGTTTACATTCCTAGCTAGAAAAGCTGAATTAACTTTGCTTCTTTCTCTGGGCTGGCCTGCGCTGATGAAACCGAGGGAGCTGAAAATTTTGTTTTGCGTGCATGCTCTGTGCTGCTACATCAATAGATGGCATGTGCGATTGCTTGTGCGAAACTGGAGGGCCGGGCCACGGGGAATAGCCCTAATGTTCGGAGAGCAAGCAAAAAGTCGTGCAGGCGGCATAAGCAGCGTGCGCGCGCTCGAGTGTGTGTGTGTGCGTGTGTGTGTGTGTGCGAGCGTGCGCGAGCGTGCAGAGTTTATTGAAAGAGTTCCTCTCTCCCTCCCCCTCCTCCTCCTCCTCCTCCTCCCCCCCCCCCCCCCCCCCCTCCCTCCAGCCCAGGCAGCGGCAGCCTGGGTGGTCCCCCTCTCTCTCCACTTTGGTGAGCTGTTGCTTAGCAGCTAATAATAGGCGATGTTTGCAAAGTAATTTGCCTCTTCCTTGGCCAATGGGAGCCGGAGCACTTTTCCATCAAACCTCCCTTTTCAGGATTTGCCGAGAGGCGAACTTCTCCAAATGTTACCGCTACGGGATCGCAGTTAGACTTGACACGGACGGCTCAGACATAAGCTACCACCACCACTACTCCTACTACTACTACTACTACTACTACAACCCCTCTCTGAGACGTCGTTTCACAAACTCTCGGGACGAATGAAGACTGGGAAAACTACACGGATTTCGGCGCATAATGTTGGGATGGAGTTTCGAGACTTGTTTGGCTCCGTGGAAGAGTAGAAACCCGCTTTCGCTGCCGGTGGTGCCGGATGCGCTCCACTTGTATGTTGGATTATTGTCGCTTTTTTCTCTGAACTCGCACCCACTCAGCGTCGCGCCGCTCCTTTGCCCGTTCGTACTCTTTGGACTATGGCCTCGGATCACGGGGTCCCAGTGTTTGGAGATTTACCCCCGAGTTATACGCGCTCCCAGCCGCCCGCGAACCCGGACCTCCTCCGGAGACCCAGCTACTGCCACGCCGCTTTCGCACTTAAACAGATCTCAAAGGTGATTCAGCGCTCACTGCAATTCACTGGATTTAATAGAAAAAAAGAAGTCAGTGTTTATTCAGTCCGCAAACGTGAATGAAAAGTTATCAGATGCAGCTTCTTTTTGTTTTCTTGTTTTTTAAAGACGTTGTCTTGTTGGGATTTTAGGGGGAACAGACGTAGAGACAGCAGGTTTAAACCGGGGTTCGGGGATCACTCGAGCTCCCCCAGGGAGACGACAGCCAACTCGGGATTAGAGCAGTTTATGTGTGTAAAATTGAAAGGAAACCGTAGAAACTATCACCATATGCTTATATCGACGACCCGAAACTGTGTGCAGCAGAATCTGAGCTTGCATGACATTTCGGGAACCCTGCGGAATAACGTGATAACAGATGGCTGTGTTAACTCTGCTGTTTGTTTGAATGGACATCGGCTTCCTATTGACTTGGGTTTCTGAGGGGAGTTAGTGGAGGTCTTGTTCTCCTATTTCCACTCGTGCTGTGCGTGTTTTTTGGCTTTGTTCAGCCAGCGGAGAGCGCACTGGCCCGGGGTCTGTTTGGAAATGTGGTGGGTCCTGTAAAGGAATTCACTGATTGAGTTTGATCTGACAAAGCATCTTTGGACCGCCCGGATGCTTGGACGTGTTTCAGCACTGCTGAGAGAAACCACAACACCAGAGCAATGTCCTCCACAGCAGTGACATTTGTAGCTGGGGGAGATTTGGAGAGCTTCATTTCAAATTACAGAAGGAGAGTGTTGAAAGCAGATAGAACAGGCTGATATCCACAAGCTTTAACTCCTTTTGTACACTTCCATCTGTGTGTCGACTATTAGTTTACACTTTTGTGTCAAAAGACGGAGCTGAAAAAGGACACGGTTTGCTCTCCTTATTCCCTCAAAACAGACTTTGGCGTGTCTGATATATACTGACACCTCTCCCGTCAAAGTTTTTCTCTAAGTGAGAACTATGACTTTTTGCTGTCGGTGTAACAACAGCTCCCTTTGAGTTATGATCTTTTCTAAATTATGGTGATTGACTGGCTTCATATTTGTATTCGTCGTTGTAAATTATATCTTTATAAGCCGATTATTGTCACAACTGTGCGTTTTCAAATGAAAATGTGGGTTATCACTGCTGATCCTGCGTGCAAAAGATCAGGTGATGAACATTTGGCTCTAACATTTCAGCACACACAAGATCAGACAGCGCGTGTATCACATTTGAGTTTGGCTCAATAGCAAGATCTAACTTTATTTGCAGTATTACAAATTTAAATGTTTTGAAGGGACTACCACTGAGTACAGGCATATAGAAATAGAGGTTTTGGAACCTGCCTTTTTGCTCATATCAGCATTGTTTTTGTGTCATTATTTAACAATCATGTGCTTTTCTCACCCACCCTCCTACTTGAAATCCAGGGGAAGGCGGTTGGTCAGAAAGCTCCTCTGTGGATCCGGGCGAGGTTCCAGGCCTTCCTGTTCTCTCTGGGTTGTCACATCCAGAGGCACTGTGGGAAGGTCCTCTTTATTGGACTCTTAGTATTTGGAGCTCTGTCTGTGGGACTCCGAGTCGCAGCCATCGAAACAAACATTGAGCAGCTATGGGTGGAAGGTGAGTTTCAAATACCCCTTATTTTTACGCTGCATGCATCCGTGTCCATTGTGTGACCGATCAACTGCTCCATTTCAGAAAAGCTTTTAAGTTTACACTTTCATTTCTCCACCTCTGCCTTCATTTTGTGTGCTCACTGTCAGTCTGGACCTCTTAAGTTCCGAATGCTGGGTTAGTGGTGGCGGCTCTTTTTTGAATGACTATAGGGACTGGTGGCAGAATGCAGTGCGGTCATGTTAGTGTCATCTTTCTGCCATATGATGGCACAAGGTGTTCAGAGAATGATACACTGCTTTGTCTGGCAGGAATCCAGCAGAGATCAGTATCAAACTAACAGATTTGAGTAGGTTTAGTCACTGAACTAGAATTTCCCAGATCACTCATTTTGGTACTTCTCTGTAGGCAAATGAGTTAAAGTAAAAAAAAAGAGTTGTGAACAGTATTGTTTTTCTTTTGATTTCTTGATCAGTTATCTATGTACTGTGGTGGGAAATATGTCATAAGACCAGAGCTTTTGATCTTCTTGTCAGCTTCTTCATAGTTTCTAAGTCAGTCCCTGCTTGAGGACTGCTAACACATCTTGGTCTTGTTTACCTTAAAACGCTCTCCTCGTCAACTGTCATACAGAAACATATTTTTGCTCCTCATCTTGTCACGACTTAGGCTAGAGGACAGTGCTCATCTACCCCTTTTCTCTGTACTTTTTAGCTTTAAGTTATGTGTACATTTTCAGAGGCAGAAGCAGCTTTATTTGGTTTTTCACACTGGCCAAATTCCTTTTAAACCCCCAGGCCTTCAGTGCTGGGCCTGATCCCTGCAGCAGATGGACTGTGTGAATGGTTAGCCATCTTTGAGGGCTCTGACCCCTCCCCCTCTCAGCTCCCTGTGTGGTCCCTAACTATTCTTGGATTCCATTCAACAAGGCAAGCAGGCACCACCTCCCTCCCCCCCTCCCTCCCCCTTCTCTCCTCCTCACAAGAAGAAAAAATATAAGTGAATGCAGCTGAAGTTTACCCACCTGTTTTGCACGCTCTAAAAGCGCCACAGCAGTTGGTGAATATAAACAGACTCTATAGGGTTTTTTAAGCCCACCATGTCACAAGAGGACAGGAACAGGCGGCTCCCACAGGACCTGTGTGGAGGTGTTGGAGAAGTCACACTCTGCTGGTGTTGGAAGAAGTGTTGAGAGGCTGTACACCTCGCTTGCAAAGGAAGTTAAACAAGTTTCTCGACCGGGCCTAGTTTAAGAAAAAAAACATTTTTCCGTAAATATAGTCACTATTTGTCTGAGTTGGAGGAAAAAAGTCTGAATTGTCAACAAAACAAAGAGCAAGTAATTGAATAAATTGAAATAGTTTCCATTTTCTTTGATTTCATTCTGGATTGTGTAAAGCTTCAGGATTAACTCATGAGCTAATTGGCCAAGCTGTCTTCTAAAGGAGATGTTTAGATGTTTGTGTGCCAGTTGTTTTGCTGTGGGATTCACAGAGTTGAACCAGGGGGGCTGAAAGGGAACGCTGTGCCTTTAAGAGGCTGTGGCCATGTTTCTAAAGTTTCTGCCTGCCTTGTTTCCACCAATAGCCCATTGACAAAGCTGCTAGGGCCTCAATGGAGAGTAAAGTGGTTCGGTAACAAGGAGAGGTTAGTTCTCCCTCTGTCTTTCTTTCTTCCACACACACATATGCACATAAACGCAGAGTAACACACACTCATGCACCATTGCACAGGAGCCACAAAACAAGGAGGAATGATGTGCTAAAAAAAAACTGGAGAATTCAAACAAAGGAGCTAAAAATGTAGTTCTGTTTCAGTGAAGAATTTGTATTGAATGGTAATCATTCCTCTATGAGTGTATTGTGATTGTAAATAAAACACGCTAAAGTAAACATTAAATCAGCTCATCCAGGCTGCGGCATGGAGAAAGTTTTTCCACATGTATGGTGATTTGTTCAGAGTAAACTCGTTGTGAATTGACATTGTATGCTTTAACAATTTGCCTCCAAGCTGTATGTGTTAGGAGCACATGCTTTCCATCATATATTCAGAGCAGGAGCTTCCCCCACAGTTTTCACACATGCAGTCCCTCACACAAACACATACACTTGTCATCTTTGTCACCTTTGCCATGTTCAGCTTGCCTGGCCGCCTTCCTGTCTGTCTGTCTGCCCGTGCTTAGTGTGTGTGTGTGTGTGTGTCTGTTTATATTTCTACCTGTCTGTCTGCCTGCTCTGAAGTCAGGCCACCAGAGCTTTTTTAATTGCTTCCTCCCTCCTACAGGACCAAAATACCATGAAGCAGAGCAGTCTGTGTCTAGAAAGAGTAGACAGAGAGGGAGATATAATGGAGGAGTGGAAAGGTTATTGTCCAATTCATGCTTACCTTCCCTACCCTCATTCACATCCTTTTGTTTGTCTTCAGAATTCATACGCCTCTACCACTTGCATCTGCAACTTATTAGTTGAAAGATTAATACTCAGTCCCACACCTGTGTAGGTGAGACTAAAAGCCACAGTATCAGGGTGTTTAGTCTGCTAAGGAGATTAAGAACTGTTTCTGGCTCAGTCAAACCGAGGATATCCGAGAGACATCGCCTATCAAATGACTTTAAACTCACACATCTTCAGTTTTGAACATGCTGCACTATGAGGAAAACATCATTAAACAAGTGCCTTAATTATTTTGTATTCCTTTTGTATACCCCCCCATGTTGTTATTTGAGTAAAGATTACGCACTGCCAACATACTGTGAGTGTGTGAAGGATGGCGTGAACTGGGAAACGGTCTGCATTGTCCACAAACAGAAAAGAGAGATCATAAAAAGGGGTGCAGGAAGAAGACATGGATGAGAGAAGACAATAGGGGGTTGGGGCAGAAACAGAGTGTAGGGTTTATGGTTAGCTCACACCTTTTTCTTTTGCTGGTATTTTTCCTGTCTCACTTGAACAAACATGTTTTTATCTCACCACAACTGTGAGGAAGTGTGCTCCTCCAAGAGCGGTTGATTTCTTAAGTTTGAAACTTACTAGGATCTGATGATTTCTTACTGCACTTTGTTTGAATCCTCGTCTTTGGCCAACTCTTTATGCTCTGGTTATTCTCTCTTTACAATGCTCCACTTGAAAAGCTTGTTTGGGAAGGAGAGAAAAGAAATGGGCTGCTTGTGGAAGAGGTGGTGTTTACTCTGACATCAACTAAACTCATCTTTCTTGGCAGGGTTTGGGTGAGGCATGACAGACATATACACAGACTCAAGCTGTCCAAATATGATTGTAGCAGGACAGAGCCTTGCAGTTGTACCACATGTCCCATAAAAAGGCAGTGTGAGGAGAAGGTGGTAAAGAGTGTGCAAAGTTTGTATGTATGTGTTCAAGTATGAATGCACAGTGACTGAAGTACGAATTTAGCTTGCAGTGAAATTAGACTGGATTGATTAAAAGAAACAAAAAAAAACTGCCCCGGTTGAAAAAAGAAACACCCCCGAGTTTGCGCAAATCAGCGAAAACACACGTCGACATTTCACAGTTTGGAGCACTTTCTCTAAACAAACCTCAGAGCAGCACAGCAGGTAAATGCTATAATTCATTGGAGTGCACACAGCGCCCCAGTTCAGACAGAGAAAGGGAGCTCTATGAGGCATTATTGGAGGTGAATAGTGCGCGATGGTGCCCCAGCTAGATAAATAAACTCCTAGCGTTCAGGGCCCAGGACCTCACTGGTAGAGAGAACAAACAAGACCAGAGTCAACCTGGGTCACTTCTAAATGTTTATTTCACCCCCTTTCCTCCATCGTTCAATCCAACACTACCTCATTCCATCCCCTTTTTCAGCATCCCCCAACACACTTCAACGGACAGAGCCGGACCACCCCCTAGCAAATAAACACACTGAACAGCAATAGATACATGTGCAAATGACAGACACGGGATATGCTGCAGCTATAGGAGAAACACATAGTCACTCTTACAACTCTTTTTAAAGTGACATTTTGAATCAAATGAAGCACATGTTTATTCTCTTGTGAGCATCACACTTTAACAGTGTTGAGGGAAAAGGCCTCCATACTGTACTGTTTTGGTTAGTCTTTTCCAAAATGGACATTGGACTGTCGGAATCATTGCTACATTGAATGCAAGATCCTTAGAAAAGCTGCAAGGCAGCTAAAAACAGAATGATAAAACCTCAATCAGTATAGTGTGGCACCCTTTCTCCTCTTGCTGAAGAGCAACCTTTGTCTCTGGCTGGGTGAAATAAAGCAACACCAGTCACTTTAGAGTTTGCACCATTTGTGTCCGCCTTTACACCATGAAAGTATAAAAAGTAAAGGGAGAGGGAGATTGAGACGGGCACTGAACATTTTCTTGGTACTTGGGAGGGGGAAAAGAACTGCTTCTTGGGCCCAATAAATTCATTTCTCATCTGAATGAGACCAGCAACGTGGAAAAATTTTGCTTTTCAGCTAGGGATGAATGTATGTTTCAACCACACATTAAGCAGTATTAGCGGTCACTGGAGTGTCTAATGTGACTATTTTTCACAGTGACCAACACTGCCCATGATTAGCATAATTAGCAGAGGCAAGCCTATACATATGGAAATAGAAAGTGCCTAAATGCCAACCCTGGTGGAAATTTATGTGTGATGGCTAACACCACTGGCACATCTGAATAGAATGTAAGTGAAACTGATTTTTCATGTGATTTTTGCAATTTTATACAGTTTTGAAGTTGTAATTGCGGGGCAGCAGGTAATAGGGACTCACAGAATTTAAATACAGTGAGGCAGATTGTCTTATTTTCTCCTGCTAATGCGCTGTTTAGAAGTATATCCCGAAATAATAATGCCTTTGATGATTTCCGAATAGATACACTGTATTTCTATAGGCAAGACAGCAAAGTGCCAGCTTCTCTTTCTTGCCCCGCGCCTCACCCTCCCACAGCCAATTCTGGCAGTCTTTCACAGGCTGGGAAAGTTTTGGTCCATTTGCTTTTGTTGCGAAAAAAGCTTTTTATTTTATTCTGCTGTTTGTTGGGAAACATTTGAAAGAAATTACAGGGTTTGAATGACAAAAGGGTCTGCATTCAGTCAGGAGCCATACTGAAGGATTGTATGGAGAAACGGCCCATCTGCTTCAGGCAGCCGTCTTTAGATGGGGCTGTGGTTGGGGAATGCCTTTGGGCACGGCTGGGCCTGATCCTGGTGACTCCATGTATGACTAAAAGCTGGGTGATTTGTGATAGTGGTTTGAAGGCCAGTAAAATGAATCTGTCTTTTGGTTCCCTTTTTTAAAAAAAACTAAGAACTAATGGGCCTTTGTCACAGTTAAGAATAAGTAATATTAAAAGGATATTTTTTTCTGTTCTGTGGTTGTCCGTTTTCCCCTTTTGTTTTATCAAAACAGTTTTGTGTTGAAATGAGACATACTGCTGAGACAGTGTAAATGAGGAAAAATGTCACATGAACTACCTACCCAGTGAAAGCATACACGTCACTCTCAGTCCTCTTCATCGTGGGTCTTCCTCTGTAGCAGCGTGGGGCCATTCAGAGGCTCCTCTAATCCAGCTAATCTTCCAAACGGAGGTTTGAAGGCAACCTGGTCTGACCTAGCATGGCCTGAAATTTGGACCGGTCCTGTAAGAAGCCATGAAGATAGAATAGAATACAATAGAATAGAGGGGGACTCAGATGGTGGTCTTGTCTCATCTCATATGTGAGAAACCACACAGAACTGTGGGGATGTTTGGCTCTCGTCATTAGATGGAGAAGAAATTATTGAGGTTGCTGGAGATCCAGTATTAACACCAGTACACATACATACATATACCCACATATACAGGTAACTAGAAGAACACATATTCATAAAGGCTATATTTGTAGACCTATAAACACAAAAGTTATAGTTCAGGATTAATTTTAACATTCTCCTTAGCTTTTCACTTTTTCAGCATAAAACTATAGTTTGTATCCAAACTGATAAATCATACAGTGTACCCTACGGTGCTGAGCTGTTGGCCAAACTTTGTAAAATGATAGCTTATTTCCTCAAAAAGAAATTCTATATAAAGTTATCCCCTCCCCCTTTGTCTACTTTTTTATCGACGCAGAGATTTATCTCGTGTTTGAGAGGTGCAGATGTAATAAAATTACCAGACGCTGGCATGTTCAAACCTCGGTTTCCACATTCAAAGACTCTTTCTTCCCAGGGTGGGAAAATTTCCGGGAACTGCCTCTTTAAGGCTGTTTGGAGCTCAGGCTGAGTGAAGGGGAGACTGGGGGGTGGGGGGGGCAGAGTGACGAAAAGGAGGATACGAACAAGAGAAGGTAGAGAAGAGAGAGATTCCTTACTGAGCGAGCGGTGAGATGAGCGGAGCAGTGAACAGAGCTGCTGAGAAGCTTCGCTGAGTTGTGTGGCTGGGGCCGGACCGGGGGGTGAAGGGGAAAGGCGAGAAAGAGAGTAGGGAGAGGACTGGCTGCCTGGGTGGTCCAGATGGGAGGAACGAGACACAAATAGCTATAATTTACTTCAGGAGGCCTATAATTACAGAGCCAGAGTCTCTTCAAGCCACCCAGTTCCTGTTGGGATCAAAACTCTGCGCTGCAGAGGTTAACATACGACATGTCAAAAAAAGTTTAGCAGATGTCAAAAAGGTCCACAAATGGAAAGGGTTCCATTTTTTAGAAGTCAATTTTGAGTGAAAATCTGTTTTGGAAAAAAACTTCCACAGTACTTCGAATGTAATTACTGCATTGTTGTTGTTGTTGTTGTTGTTGTTTTATGGACAGGTGTGGCAGTGTGAAAAGAGTGTATTCATGCTGATTATACTTCAGTTGTCAATTGACAATTTGTCTTCTTTTTGTTGTGTTTCCTGCACAATGAAACCTCTCTGAATCATTTGGAGAAAGATGCTAATTTTAAAGACTTTATTGGGGCAAGTTTGGCCGTAAATAAACAAATTGACTTATTATGGTCAAGTCCCCGCGAATGCAATTAAAGCTTTGAAAGAAAAGGCTTGAAACACTGGACTGTGCCTCACAGGCCCAGATATCTAACCTGATCTCACACTTTCACAGCGTAGGCTGAGTAGTTTGTTTTTTTTTTTTGCTCCCCATCAATTATGGCAGTCTGCTCCAGACCGGGGGGAGGTGCAAAGCGTGTGAGGAAAGAAAATAGGAAAGAAGACAGAAAGATGTAGAGATAGGCCAAAGCGAGAGGCGTAAAAGAAGCAGGGAAATTGATGCAAAAAAAAAAGAGACGTAAAGTTTGAAACGGTAAAGCTTTGCAGAAGTAGGTAAAAGTGACAAAATTCAAATTGCTGGTAGTGCCTGTGTCCAAACGTTCCTACCTCCCCCCTTTCTCCCCCTCCCATGCCTCCCTTTCTCTCTCCGGGGTTGTCATGTAGTGGGACAGCAAGCGGGGCAGACGGGCTCTCTGTGATCCAGCGCGGCATGTTTCATGTCCACTTGGCACAGGCACAGATCCCCCCGGCTGGCAAACTCTTTTCAGGGCAACCTCCTGTAATTAGGGGGCTGGGGTCTACCGCACTGCACAGCATAGCTCTCCCTCTCTTTTTTCAAAGTTTTTCATCCTTCATATAAGATTTTTCAGCCCATCACAACTGCTGACCTCCGTATCTTTTTCACTTTGAATATAAATCTATGTTTATCTATCAACTCATTTCTCTAAAAGCACGGTGATGTCCTTCGACATAACCACTTTCATCTGCTCTCCTTTGTTATGTTGGGTTTAATCTGTCTTGATCCAACCATATTGTGCATGAAGATAAAGATGTGCAAGTCAAGTGTCCAAAATAATTCTTTTCCATGAGTTCAGAGTCTCCGTATGGGCTTGCCATAAGCAGCACAGTAGAGGGTTCTGGGGCATCAGAAAACTGGTTTAACTAACTAACAGGGCACATCTGTTTCGCAGAAGGAGCCAATGAGAGGCTGTATTAGTCATTTTTCTTGGCCAGACACCGTCTTGTATGAAGTGCCTTCAAAACCAACACTGGTGAACGCCAAGGGCGTTGGTCAATATACGTGTGGATCCCCTTTGCAAATGTGTGTGGATGCAGTATGTTCATGTGGGAGCCACGTTGTAATCAGTTTGAAAAACACACATATTTAGCACATGTTCAAAATCTATTTCTTTTTCTTTTTTGTTCATTTCTAGCTGGCAGCCGGGTCAGCACAGAGCTTCGCTACACCAGGGAGAAACAAGGAGAGGAGTCCGTATTTACCTCACAGATGCTTATTCAGACCCCCAAAGAAGAGGGCACTGATATTCTTACCCAGGAGGCTTTGCTGGTTCACATGGAAGCTGCCCTCGCGGCCAGCAAGGTGCAGGTGTCACTGTTTGGAAAGTAAGTGGCTGCCTTATTTAAAAAGGAATTCTTGCTTGAGTCACTACAAAAAACTTTAATATGATTTTTTTTTGTTTACTTATAGATCATGGGATCTGAATAAAATATGCTATAAATCAGGAGTGCCTATTATGGAAAATGTCATGATTGAAAGGGTACGTAAAGTATTTTCCCAGTCTTTTAAATAACATTTTTTCATTATTTTTAGAAGTTAAATAATTCTTTCTTTCTATTTCCCAATTTCAGATTATTGACAAGCTGTTTCCCTGTATGATCATCACTCCATTGGACTGTTTCTGGGAAGGGGCCAAACTGCAGGGAGGCTCTGCCTATTTACCGTAAGTTTTAGAATATTTGAACAAACATAAATTTTCTTTACACATGAAAGCACGCACTAAAGACACATTAAAACACTTCATAGAGGGCCTCAGCGCTCCCCGTGCTGACACTGCCTCCATCTCCTCGGAGTGGCGCTTTTGGAAGGGCCCATAACTTTTAACACATGCTGGATGGAGACATACAGTTGGGCTTTCATTGTTCTGTCAGTGGGCGCTCTGACTGACAGCGGCGGTCAGTAATAGAGTTCTTTTTGGGCTCAGAGAGCGAGTGGAGGAGGGAGGTGCTCCGAGGGAGAAATTCAAAGAGCGATACAGCGATTCAGGGAGAGATACAGCAAAGCGATTCAGGGATGGAGGGATAGGCGAGGGTTGAAGCAGCAACTGGGTGGTGGGCTGGTAGGATGGAGGGCGGGGAGGCGGCGGTGGCGGCGGCGGTGGTGGTGGTGGTGGTGGCAGGGGAGCCCTTTGGGTCAGACAATGGTAAGCATTCTTTCAGTTTACGAGTGAGTGTCCATCAGTGCAGGGGCCCCAGAGGAGGGAGGGGGCCGGCTTTGTCAGCTCATGGCTAACACTCGGCATTCTCATGGTAATGCCCCGGGCTCTCAGCTCCCAAGTTGTCCAACAAATAAAATGGGCAGTATTCAAACCTCAAGTCCCCCGAGAATGCTAGAGAGAGGCTACAAGACTGTTAACAGTGGAGTCTGGGCGTATTTGCAGATTCAAGTTTTTTTTTCTACTTTTTTCCCTTTCATTCTCATTTTGTGAGACAAAGTTCTCTGAGAGTTCTCTTTTTTTCCATCCAAAGTGATATTTCAATTGAGTGCTTACTTTAGAAAAAGATAGTTTAGATCATGGCAGATGTTTCTTTGTCGAGAAATTATTTGTTTATTTATGTCTGGAATGACAGCACTGTGTTGGATGACAAGCCAACTCACACAGAAACAAACACAAGTTTCCCATCTTTTGCATCTCCCAGTTGGTTTGTTGGAAGGCACCAGAAAGGGAGAAGGGGTCTTTGATGATTCACATTCCATCCAAGCATCTCTGCAATCCACACAAAGTGTTCAACATCTGTTGTTATTTATTAAGAGTCTATTACTCATTAATCATATGAAATAAACAAAACTAGCAGTTGTCAACGACAGCAGTTTTGCTTCAAGCGACTTCTGCTTCAAACTCACTTTAATTCCCCCACTCAAAGAAAAAGAAAGTGTGCAATAGGGAGGTAAGAAGCAAGAGAGAGTGTGTGTCCACGTGTATGTCGAGGAGAAAGAGGAAAAAACTGAGAACAAAAAAGGTGCAATCTATGAAAAAACAAAAAAATGGTTAGTAGGTGGGAGGAAAAGAGGAGATCTCTTTTTAAGCCAATGGAGGGAGATTAAGCCTTACATTTTCAAGATTTTGGATTAGTTTATTTTCTTCATTATCACCATGAATTTCAGACGTGAACCAAAAATCGTAATAAATTTGACCGTGTCCAAAGTCTTCAATATATCTAGGCAAAATTGAATTTCTACATTATATTGTTGTATAGTTTAGCTGAGAAAGCTTAAAAGTAAACATACAGTTGCTAGCAAAGTAAGTTTACGGGATAAAATGCTTGGGAAACCCTGAAATTCGTCTGCCAGCGCAGGCACATTTTTGACGACAAATCTCTATTTTGTCATTGGCCATCAGTGTGTAAATAGTATGAACGCTCCCAATGGCTTTTACCCCTCATCCTTCATCTATTTTCCATCTCCCTCCCACCCATCTTCTCAGCCTAAGTCCTTATCAAGATGTTTTGGAGGCAGAGGTAATTGTTATGACTCAGTGCAGTGCACTGAGGAATGAAAGTGAGCAGGCACCCACCATTCCTTTTCCCTGGGCATTGTGGCAGCGTGAAACAGGATAATAAACGCCATTTTATCCTGTATCTGGAGCTAGCCTCCTGTGTATCCCAGTGCAACAAACGACTGAGGAGGAAACAGAAGCAAAAGTTTCACCTTTAACAGTAAAAATTAGCAGTAACAAACTGAATATGAGATTAGATAGTTTAACAGTTCTTCTCTATTTTTTTTTATTTTTAATCAAATTGGTTGGTTTGTTCATGATCCTAAGAAACTATTTTCTGTGCAGGGGAATGCCAGATATCCAATGGATGAATTTAGATCCTGTCAAATTGATGGAGGAACTGAGCCAGTTCACTTCTCTGGAAGCATTTAAGGAGATGTTGGACAAAGCCCAGGTAAAAACACACACTGATTTACTGACTGTTTAAGAGAATGACATGAATAACTGGTATAACGAAAAGTATGATGAACACTTTCTTAAAATGCTGACAATTTTGCAACACGGGTTGATTCCTCAGGTGGGACATGCCTACATGGACAGACCATGCCTTGATCCCTCAGACCCAGATTGTCCTCTCAGTGCACCCAACAAGGAGCAGGGAGAGGTAACCTCACACACAAGTGTTACCCGATATGATATGCAAACAAAATGTCTGAGTAGCAGGCACCTTTAAACAACATAATTTTCTCTGTTTTTCGATCAACCCCCTGTTCTGCTTGTTCATCCAGAGTCCTGACATCGCGGGCCGTCTCCAGGGTGGTTGTCATGGTTTTAGCCAGAAGTTCATGCACTGGCAGGAGGAGCTCATCCTGGGAGGACGGGTCAAAAACAGCCAGGATAGGCTGCTGAGGTGTGTATGTGTGTTAAAAAAGATCAGATGGAGCAGTTTTAGCTGATTTTGCGCAATACAAGTTTCCATATGCCTGATTTGAGGATGTGATAGCAATGACGTGTATTAACATCACCTTTAGCAGTAAACCAGCTCACGGACAAACCTCTGTTTAGTTCCCTATAAGTAGTACTGGGCATTTTTATACTGGGAGGGAGGATTCTACTGATTGATCCCATATGGAATAAGCCAATTAAAGTTGATTGACAACAACTAAAAGCCTTGTGCCCTGATACACATTAATTACAGGAGGCACCGGAGAGAAAGGACAGAAAAACACTTATTCATCTGATATCTCCATTTGACCCAAGTCTCTATATTAGCTAATCTCCTGAGTTATGCTTTTTTCCTGCTGACCCTAAATGGATTTAAATATGTGGTCAGCACAAATGGAGTGACAGCGTTGGGTCCGAGCCTAGCAGAGACTCGAATTAAAGACCATTCCAGCTCCATCCGTGAGAGACACACTTACTCCAGGAAGTGATTTATTATCATTTCTTTCACATTTTGATCAGCAGTGCTGCTTGCTTTGCTTGTGCCAAGAAAACCTGACATCTGGGATCGCAGCCTAGAGACTGGAAGACAGACTAGATAACACCTGCTCGTAGTTGTTTACATTGGCAGACAGACAGGAGAGCAGACAGGCAAATCACAGAAGACATGACACCTGCCTTTATCCTTTTAAAGAGAGGCATTAATAAGGTTTAGAGCCCAGCCAGATAACCCCTTATTCTTGTAGATATGATAGTGGGAGCACAGTTAGGGTTTCAAATCAGTTCAAGCCTGTTGGTGTGTTTTGCAGTGCGGAGGCTCTCCAAACCATGTTCCTGTTGATGAGTCCCAAGCAGCTATATGAGCACTTTAAAGGTGACTACGAGATCCATGACATCAACTGGAATGAAGAAAAGGCAACAGCCATCCTCGAGTCCTGGCAGAGAAAGTTTGTGGAGGTGCGAAAATACACATTTCACATACATTTCAAGGAAACTGGGCTAAATAGACATAATATGATAAGGTATTCCCTTGTTTCTATGTAGCTTCGTCCTGAGTTGGTACACACATACACACACACTCAGTGTCTGAATTCCATCATTCTTCGGCTCCCTTGTAAAGTGAATCACAGGGCAGAACAGGGCGCCATGTTTGTGTGCGTGTGTGTGTGGTAGGGCAATCATCTCTCTCTGTCAGAGCCCTAGTTATAGGAACAAGCTGTTGCTGTGATAGCTGACACCCACCACAGTGAAGGGCAGGGGAAGGAGGGAAGAAAGTGAGGTATAAGTCAAAGGGAGGAGGGGTAACAAACTCAAATGTAAAGCGACAAAGACACAAGACCGCTTCCTGATACACTAAAGAGGAAGCATGTCTGCTAGGAGAAGCAAATGATGGCTTAATGCTTAATGGTATATAGCTTTTGGGAAGATTTGCTTCATTTACGGTTCAGAGTGCGTAGAGTAGCTGCCTGAGCCATGTGATCCCATCCTTTTCACCTTTGACCTCACAACCTCTGGCATCTGTGCTCATTACTCTCGGTTGTCATACTTATACATGCACACACACATGCTGCCACATGTAAAAACACCACCACAATCATTCACTGACTTTTGGACACATGCACATTTCAATAGGACAAGATTATTTCGTGGTTTAATTTAAAATTGAATCAAGAGTCGGCAAAAGATGAGGCAGTGAGAAAATCATGGTGTGAGATTGGTGTTTCTGGAACATTTTTCTAAGATGGTTTTGCTTAAGTGTATTTCATTTTTTGCTTTTAGTATTTAAAACAACTTTTGACAAGTAATTGTTTCTCCTATAGTCAGTCCACCAGAGTATTCCAGCTAACTCAAGTCAGTCCATCCATGCCTTCTCCACCACCACCCTCAATGACATCATGAAGTCGTTCTCTGATGTCAGTGTTATCAGAGTGGCCGGAGGATACCTCCTTATGGTGAGCATGTGAACTCATTCTTTTTTTTTAATATTGATTTTTATATATTGATTGTATATTGATGCAGTGAAAGATATCTCCTTTACTTTGATTGTTTCTAAAAATGCACCTGGATGTCTCCTCTTTAGCTGGCATATGCCTGTGTGACTATGCTAAGGTGGGATTGTGCAAAATCCCAAGGAGCCGTCGGGCTGGCCGGGGTGCTGTTGGTCGCCCTGTCTGTGGCAGCAGGATTGGGTCTTTGCTCCCTCCTCGGCCTCTCTTTCAATGCTGCAACCACTCAGGTACAACACAGAGAAAGCTACATTCATTTTGTTTTTCAAATACTTTAACTAATCCACCTTTTGATTCCAAACCAAGATCTGAATGTAGCTCACTTCAAATGCTCATTCTAACTTCTCGTTCTATTGATGTGTTTCCCATCCCAGGTGCTTCCCTTCCTGGCACTGGGGATTGGAGTGGATGACATGTTTCTTTTGGCTCACTCCTTCACAGAAACTGGAAGCAATATCCCCTTTAAGGTACTTTTAAAGATCTCTTCTTCTCTGCTCTCTGATTCTTCCCTGTCTTTGCCTCTCTTCTGACTTCTGCCTGTGTCTCTGTGTGAAGGAGCGGACGGGGGACTGTTTGCGTCGCTCCGGCACCAGTGTGGCTCTGACCTCCATCAACAACATGATCGCCTTCTTCATGGCCGCCCTTGTGCCGATCCCTGCCTTGCGAGCTTTCTCATTGCAGGTACGTTTTAGCGCACACTCACATGCATGCACAAAGACGCAAACACAACAAGCACACAATTGCTCTCCGTGAGGCCTGAGGCTCCTTTGCAAATGAAAGAGATAACTTAAAAGAGGTGACATTTATTCAGAGCAAGGCAAGCCTTTGTTCCCAGTTTTATTGCCACTACACCTAGAGGGCCAACAATGTTTTGTGTGTGCATGCCTTTGCATGTGTGTGTGTGTGTGTGTGTGTGTGTGTGTGTGTGTGTGTAATAGGGAATATTCACAGCAAAGAGAGTGATGAACAGACTTAAAGAGGCAGACAGAGGGAAGAAGGGGAAGGAGGGAGGAGCAGATCAGTATATCACCAGCCCGTCAAGGCGGTTTTCTCTGATCTATGACTAACTGTGGGTGGTCTGAAACACACAAGCACAGACACATGCATGGTTGTTCACACACTGCAACCATAGAACTGAAAGTCAGCTTCAGGGGCCGGGGTAAGTGGTGAGGTGGTGGAAGTATCGAAGAAGGGTGATAGTTCTGCGCAGACTCACACCATATATACCCTCCCTAATTCTTTCATTCTCTTTCTCCCCCACTGGCTGACTTAGTGTTCCTTGCTGTTGATTTAAAGCAGAGCTGTTCTTTACTTGCTTGGATATGGTCACAGGCCCTTTAAAAGGCCTAACTTTCCCCAGCTGGAGTTTGGTGGAATTATACACACTGTTCTCTGACTTTTTCTCACTTTGTATATGTGTTTTTTTTTTTGTTCTCCTCACATTTCTTTCCCCAGGCAGCCATTGTGGTAGTGTTCAACTTCGCCATGGTGCTGCTCATCTTCCCTGCCATCCTCAGTTTGGACCTCCATCGACGCGAAGACAAGCGTTTGGACATCCTCTGCTGTTTGTACAGCCCCTGCTCTGACCGCGTTATCCACCTCTCTCCAAATGAGCTGTCGGACACCGGAGACCAGCTGCACTCTCCCACAACAGGGCCGTCACATACACACCAGTACACAGCAGGGTCGACAATCACCACCAGCACCCAGATCACCACAACGGTGCAGGCGTTCACACAGTGTGACGCAGCGGGCCAGCATATCGTCACAATCCTGCCAGCTACCTCACAGATCTCCACCAGTCCTGCTTCCATCATTGTCTGCCCCACCTCACAGGGCCAAGGTATGTAAAGCCACATGATAGGATTTTTAGTATTAATTGTAGTCGGTCTTAGAAAAAAAATCAATAAACACATCTCTATTTTATTTTCTCCTTCTAGCCTCGTCACCTTCCCCTGCAACCCCCTCTGTCCCAGACCCTTATGGCTCCCAGCTCTTCACCCCTACCTCCAGCTCCACACGAGACCTCTTAGCACAGGTGGAGGATTCCAAGTCGGGAAAGAAGTGTGTCCCATTCCCTTTCCTTCATTGGAACTTGTCCAGTTTTGCCAGGGATAAATATGCCCCCCTGCTTTTGAAGCCCAAGAGCAAAGCCATCGTGGTCGTCCTCTTCCTGGGCCTCCTGGGACTCAGCCTGTACGGCACCACCATGGTGCACGATGGCCTATACCTGACTGATATTGTTCCACGTGACACCAAGGAGTATGATTTCATCGACGCCCAGTTTAGGTATTTCTCCTTCTACAACATGTACCTGGTGACCATGGATGGATTTGATTATGCCCGCTCTCAAAGACTGCTCATTCAGCTTCACAACGCCTTCAACTCTGTTCGATACGTCGTTAGAGACGGCGACAACAAACTACCCCGCATGTGGCTGCACTACTTCCAGGACTGGCTCAAAGGTAAAAATGAGGACACATTGACATTAGCTTTATTGAGGGAGTCTAGTGATAAGTTACTCCCCGCCTCCCCCAGGGCTTCATTGATAATACTGACAGACTTTCGTTTTGGGGGGGAGCAGCAAGTTTTTTCAGGTGTGCTTTTTTTCTAAGGGCGGCTCATAGCAGTGGGTGTAAGGGTGAGAATGTGCTAAGGGTGAGTGAAAGTTCAGTCACTCTGTTTTCCCCCCTCCGCCTAGGCTCAAGGGTGGTGTAGTAGATGGGCTGAGGTCATGGGTTATCTTTCTAGGTGTGTGTACATATGTGTATGCATGTGTGTGTGTGCGTGTGTGTATGTGTGTGAGTGTCCTTGGGTTAGAGGGTGTCAGGGGCCCAGTAAAGAGGAAGTAATAGTTAACAGGTTAATCAGGGCGAACTTTTAAAAAAAAGAGGAATCCTGATATTTCACATTTTCAACATGAATGTTCAGACATACATGCAGGATTGCTATTCTAAGTTCATTAAATTGAAAAAACATATCAAATTGTTATGGAATAATATAATAATTGAATTTTTTTTATCATACATGAAGGTCTTCAAGCTGCTTTTGACGCTGACTGGCAGGCAGGCAGGATTACTGCTGACAGTTATAGGAATGGCACAGAGGACGGAGCTCTGGCATACAAGCTCCTCATCCAGACCGGTTCTAAAAAAGATCCTTTTAACTACAGCCAGGTAAGGAAAGCAAAAAACTTTGAAAAATCGATGAACAGATTCCTTTCACTTTCCATGGTCTGCGACACAACAACTACTAAATGTATGGATGTACCTTCCACATAATTTTTTCTCTAGCTCACCTCTCGCCAGCTAGTGGATTCGGAGGGTTTGATCCCCCCGGAGGTGTTTTACATCTATCTGACAGTCTGGGTCAGTAATGACCCTCTGGGCTACGCTGCATCCCAGGCCAACTTTTACCCTCACCCCAGAGAGTGGACTCACGACAAGTATGACACCACAGGAGAAAATCTGCGCAGTAAGTGTTTTCATATCATTTTGGCCATTTTGGTGTGCATGGAAATGCCTTGCACATGAAAATACTGAATGATGTTTCATGTCTTCTTACAGTCCCAGCTGCTGAGCCTCTGGAGTTTGCGCAATTTCCCTTCTACCTGAATGGCCTTCGTCAGGCCAGTGACTTTGTCGAGGCCATTGAGAGTGTGCGGGCCATCTGCGACGAGTTCAGTCGTAAGGGTGTGTTCAATTACCCTAATGGATACCCCTTCCTGTTCTGGGAGCAGTACATTGGCCTCAGACACTGGTTCCTGCTGGCGATCAGCGTGGTACTGGCATGTACCTTCCTGGTGTGTGCAGTTCTCCTGCTCAACCCCTGGACTGCTGGCATTATCGTAAGTCACCAGTCTTCTTTATGGCTCTTCATTGTGTCCTTTTCTGTCTCATCTTCTCTACCAACTCTCATTTCACCATTTCCCATTTCTTTCCCACCTTTTTCCCAACTCATTATAGTCTGCCTCTTCCTCATTTTCATCTCTCTTTCCTCACACCCCTCTCTGCATGGCTCAATAACACTGTCTAGGGGGCCCCTTTTTCTCTGTGGAAGGCCACTATGAGCACACACGCACGCACACAAGGACATTGTCATTCTAATGTAGGCTCAGCCAGTCTTAGAAAAGGAAATGCAAAGGAGCAAGACGGGCTTTACCCTCCTGAAGCCTCTACCTCCAGCTCTCTTACTGCTTTTGTCAAATGGAAAATGAAAAAATCTGGGGACAGGATAGATCTACCCAGTAGCGACCTTGGCCTTCTCGACCCATCCATCAGGGATATTCATGTGTGTGTGTGTGTGTGCGTCGGTGTGTGAGAGGGAAAGAGACAATCTGAGAATGCAAACCAGTGAGAGTGGTGGTCCCAAAAAGCCCCACGCTCACACATCTACATATTCCCACCAAGGGCCCGTGGCACAACAACAGATCCAGTTTCAGTAGGAATGTGATTCATTTAAGTGGTAGTCTAAAGCATTAGTGATTGAAATACCAACACGGGAGGTACATGGACCTATAGTCCACAAGCATATTCCAGCCTGTAATGCTTTCACTCTGGCTGTATGTGGTTGAGTGGTGAAATGTTTTTTATAATTTACGATATAATCATGCCCCAGCTCAAACCCTCTGTTGGGATCAAAATCTCCTGCTTTCTAGTTCTACTTTTCTTTCTTTTTGAAGGATAAGTTGTTGCTATTTGCATAAAAGCTGATTTGATACCTTTCCCATTTGTTTCATTTGAATATCAGGAACTATCCAACAAGCAAGATAAGCTGTTGTTTTATGAAAAAACATTATAATTTGTTTTACAAAAATAAATGTGCATGAATATGGTGTCAGGTGATTGTAAGTTCCCATTCTCTTTGGTCTTATGTATTGTCAGTCATTCATGCGCCTCAGGGGGAAAATTCAAGAAACAGAGAAGGAAAGGGAGACAAAAGGGGAAAGGGGATGCTGTTAGCCTGAAGGAGGGAAATTTGATCCCATGTTCTTGAGATCTTTAGCACAGGGTCGCAGATTGTGTGGTTTTAGAAGGCAAAAAAGGCAACTCTGTCATTAAACACGACATAATCACTTTATGATGTTTAGCTGAATGTTTCCAGTTTAACTCAGTGTTTTTCAATCCCAGGATGTTGGAACACTTAATTTTTCTTCACAGGAGATGGTAACACTTCATTTCCTCATGCGTATTTCAGGTGTTTATCTTGGCCATGATGACTGTGGAGTTGTTTGGCATCATGGGTCTGATTGGCATCAAGCTCAGTGCCATTCCTGTTGTAATCTTGATCGCTTCGGTGGGCATCGGAGTGGAGTTTACTATTCACATCGCATTGGTAAGTAAATAAATTCAGCAAAGGACCACAGCACAGATGTGCATAAGTTAAAGAACAAAGAGACTCCTTAAATTCACTTCTGAAAAGGAAATAAAGTTAGGGCAATTGTTTGTTACTAAAGATTTAATTTTGGTTTCCCTTTTCTTGCTGGTAAACCTGCAATCCAGCAGTGTTTTTTTTCTGGTAGTGAAGTGTAGTGATGTTCAACAAAGCCAAATGTGGCAGGTTTAAAGCTTGTCAAGTTTTGCGTGACCGGCAAGATTTTCAACCAAATTTCTCTTCTCCACCTTTTTTCTTTGCCACAGGGCTTCCTGACGGCAATTGGCAACAGGAACAAGCGCTCAGCGGTCGCACTGGAGCACATGTTTGCACCAGTGGTTGATGGAGCAATTTCTACATTATTGGGTGTTCTCATGCTGGCCGGATCAGAGTTTGACTTCATCATGAGGTGAGATGCGATAAAAGCGCATGGGTGTGTTCGTGTGATGCGTCTGGGCAGGGACGCTGTGTTTATGCTATTGCGCTTGATGACGACAGCACTCACATTTGTTACAAAGATGGCTCATCTGCATTGGTAGGGAAGCCTTCAGGGGGGCGCAGGGATGCAAGCATGGGGAAACGTTATACCCCTATTTGTGCACATATGCATTCACGCAAAGTGACAACTATGCACCTGGTTCTGTCACTCTGGGTACACACACACATCCCCAACCTCCGAGTGCGACAAATGGGGAAAACATCAAGGGTGTGTAGCAGCTGCTTGTAAACATGGAAGTGCTTCACTGCCCACTGGGTGGTGTCTCTCCGACCCTCTCACTCTGTCTCTTTTACACACACACAAGAGAATCTGTAAAAATTCCTATCATCCGTTTGGCATTCTGTCCCTCTGTGTTGGATGCCGTAGTAAAAAGTGGAGCTAAATTTGAACTGGTCACCCAGTGAAATGGTCTGCAGCCCACCAACAGACACCCCCCTCCCCCTCTCTATGTGTGTGTCTGCATGGTTGAGTGTAAATCTTGTCTATGTGTGCAAATTCTCGTGTGTGTGTGTGTTCTCTACCGCTGTTTCTTGGTCAGAGTGGAAAAAGGCGAATAGCTCCGTGTTTTTCAGCTGAATGTGGTCTCGGCCCAAACCCCAAAACCACAACCTTGAGCTCACAGGCTGCAACAGGCCTCCATGACATAAAAAGCCCAGTTTTTCTGAAGAAACAGAGACAGAAGCAGATGGAGACGGAGGAGGAGAAACATTCTGAGGATGGAATGAGGTCCTTGTGGGTGGGTGGGTTGATCAATGGATAATGACTGATGTCAAGAAGACTGGGTTTAGTTGGTGTATCTGATTGCCCTTAAATTGCGCTCAAAAGGCAGCTTTTTGCATGTTTTTCTCGCTCTGCCATTTGAAATAATATTGTCAGAGGATGGAAAGAAATGGAGGGGTGTTGTCTCTGTTGGAGGTCTTGTTTAGCTGTTGCTGTGATCGGGTGAACAGAGTGAGCCAGTGCTGGCAGGCTGGGGAGTAGCATAAATATCCTGCTGTAAACATCTCCTGGCCTTGTATTGCAATGAATAAACAACCAGCCAGATTCAACTGCTCATAGGCCTCAATTTCTCACACACAGTTACATAGGACTGCATTCACACTTACGCAGTCACACAGGCGCACACATGAGAAGAAATGCACATATGTGCAGGCATGTAAACACTTACAGTCACTTTCTCACACACGCATATATACACAGGCCTTCCCAGGCCTGACAACGACTGGAAAAGATTACAGTTTAAATAAACAAAGGAATTCCTGACAGCGAGGCACTGTTGGAGGTCTTACCATCGTCTCTTTCGGCCTTTCCTCTTGACTTTTTTTGCCACTATGTGGAGAAGTTGAAAGGTAGCATTTGAGTAGAATAAGCATGTGAAAAAGTAACAATCATTTTCTTCATCTTTTGCATTACAATGTGTTTCATTTGACAAGGCATGTCAGTTAGTATCACTGAAATCTGTACACATAAAATTGGTGGCTGACTTGCAGCATTTTTTTATTTACTGAAGAGTGACCTTTGCCAAGTAAAGTAGTAGTAATAATCATTTCAGCAGTCCATTCAGAGAGAAGCATGTTTCCACAACACTCCACAGCTCCCCTTCCCTCATACCAAAATCATCATTTTTTTCCCCCTCCTTTTTCTTTTACCTCTTAAAGTCTGGTTGGTGGTTAGCATCTTGCTGTCTCTCTCATTCTGCTTTCTGTTAGCGTTTAAGTAGAGTCCTCTCTAATTTTCTTGGGGAACTCTTTCTTGTGGCCTGCCTCCACCCCGGGCCTCCTCAGAGCTCCACCAAGTTGCATGCACACACCAAAAGATACTCAGGCACGGACACATAGATACATGTAGACAGTGTGAGGAAAAAAACAGAGAGAGAGAAAGTCAGATGCATCAAAGTATGTTTTAGTCAGGCTGAGTGGAGAATCAGATGTATCTCAGAACAATCCATATAGATCAAAATATGCTAAAGGAAACACGATTGAATAGATTTAAACTCTGTGGGACTGTGGCCAGTACACGTTCCAAATGATGTGTTTGGGATCTCGGGGATAACATTGACTTGAGTGATATTGTTAGATATATCCAGTGTAAGTGAGAAAGGTGCTTTTCCATCGATTTACTTCTGTCTGGTTGCTTATCATGCATGTTGTAACCATTGCCTCTTGCTTCTCTATCCCTCAGGTATTTCTTTGCTGTGTTAGCCATCCTGACTGTTTTGGGAATGCTAAATGGCTTGGTTCTCCTGCCGGTCATCCTCTCCATGATGGGTCCTCCAGCCGAGGTCACCCCAGTGGACAATGCCAGCTGCCTGCCGGCCCCTTCCCCTGAGCCCCCTCTCCCTCCACCGATTACTCACCATGGGTACTACACCGGCCACCACAACCCACGGGCGCCTCGTCAGCAAGCCTTTTCTGAGTCATCGGACTCAGAGTATTACTCTGAGTTGACCACCACATCAGGGATTGGGGAGGAGGATTACAAGTACTTTGACCAGAGTGCATACCCAACATCACACAACAGCATTCCACCTGCAACATCTCATATACTGCTGGAAGCCAGCAAGAACCCCAGCTTTCCCAAACTCACGGTAAGCTGCACTACCTCCTGACTCTATATGAATATAGACCACTAAATATTTACCTTGTGTTCGCTCTCCAAAATGATGTTCCTCTCTGAAAGTATAAATGTTTTCCTGTTTTAGGTGGTGAAACCATACAAAGAAGGTGCAGCGAGTGGGAGGATCGAACCACTGAGTGAAGCTTCTCACGCCACACAGTCGCCTCTGGGCTCCCAGGTTTCATGTTGGGATAGAACCAAACAGGAGCAGCCACCTGGCCTCCAGAGACTGCAGGCTCAGCCCAAGACACACTTACCTGGGGACAGAGCTCACTTTCCCGGCAGGACTTGTCAAAGCGGCCTTAGGCCGCCGAACGGCCGGGCGCCGCACCCAAACAGGACTAAGGGGCCAAGCCACAGCCACAGCAGCTCCGCCCTGCCGACACAACACAGCTCGTCCGGGGGACCAGTTACTATGGTTACCGCGACAGCCTCTGTGACGGTGGCCGTGCATCCGACTTTGCCTGGGGCGACGTACCAAGGTTACATGCATGAAGGTTTTGACACGGACAGCGAGTCAGACTGCTTTGAAGTTGCGAAAAGGACTTACGGTGACAAAACAAACTTTTCTTCATGTACGAGAGACTCTCTTGAGCTCCAGGACTTGGAGGCGTCACAGGGCCAGGCAGAATATCAACTTGGAAAAACACATGGTGAGTGGATTTTTTTTTACAAACCTGCGAGACACATCGAGACAGACAGTGAAAATTCTCACATTTTTGGGGAAATTAACACCTTTATTCTTTCTGTTGCAGGTGGGTTGAGGATCCAGGCATCCAAAGATTGCTAGACTCTCACACACCATGCCTTCTCTTCGAGTCTCTGATTCCCAGAGTACCTTTGTGCCTACATGGCGTTGCATCGCATCTTGAACTCTCAGTCGTATATAGACTTCACGCATAAAAGAGATTCATGTGAAGAACATGGGAAAAAATTACATCTTTTAAGAATTATATAAATCTATGAGTATATATTTTAATACTAAAAAGAGGGAAGTTATTTAAAAGAGTACTGTATAACTTGGGTATACTCTTGTGTAAAGTTCAGATGTAAAAAATTATTTTTACGTGGAGTGTCGGAATCCCCCCACACACACTGTATAGAATAAAAAATGTGCTATATGTTCTCACAAACAAATGAGATGTTATTAAGGTATTAGGCTATTGAACATAAATGGTCAGTGTTTTATTTGTATTTGTATTATGTTTTTTTTTTTTTTTTGCTGCTACTCTTCAACATAATTTTAAGCAATTTGCCTTAAAAAGTGCAGTACCCCCTCTACCCCTTCGAAAATACCTTTCACAGAATTAACCTGTGAAATACTCGTCTGACACATTCTCTGTTTTATAAGTATACTTGTTCTCTTACACAGTGTGCACTGTGAACAAAGAAGAATTATACACCAGACACTGTTTTCCTAACAGTAGTAACCATTGTGCCTTCACTGTGTTCCCCTCTGTCATTATTAATGCATTTAGAGGTCAGTATTATGTTCTTGCCTTGGTTGTAAATATGTGTTTGTCTCGTGAAGACAGAGAATGTTTGTCAAAGACAGTGGCTGGCTTATTTGTCGTCAGTGATAAGTGTCTATTTACGTTCTTTTTCTTTTCTTTTTTTTCTTTTTTTGTGATGATTCAGCCATCATGCTAGCAGTGTCACTCCTACTCCAGATTTCATAAATTCTATATCAGGATGTCTCAATGTCCTCTGCAGTTTTTAACTACTTGAAAGAGCTTGACATGGTTTTCTTTTTTCTTTTTCTTTGCTTTTCTTCAGTTTTCGTAAGCTCTACAGTGGGTGGTGTTTGTGTGCCACTTTATGTTTGACAGAAGAGTTGTTCACCTTGTTGTTAAAAGGGAATTATAACATGCAAAGGGAGTTATGCTATTATTATTTTATTTTCTCCTTTTTAATTCTATACTGGCTGCTTCAGGGTTGTTATTTTTGTTCTAAACTCGTGCAGTTTTTCTTAATGACACAAACTGCTTTCTAACTTTTAACTCCTTTTTGTCATTACAAACCTCATACATGCCACATTGCATTACTATTATTTAGGTTTATTCCTAGGATTCTCATTCAGCTCGTCCTGTCTAGTTTCACAGTTGTTGTTCAGTATTGGTCTCATCACTGCCAGTTTTAATTGCAGGGATTATTTTTATGTCATGTTTTAAGTGGCAGCTTTGTTTTTGTTTTTTTCTTCTGGGGGGAGGGTCAAAATGAAAGAAGCTACTGCAGTCAAGAATACTTAAATTAAAGAAGCAAAGCACCATTTTCACTTCGATCAAACAGCCTGGAGGTGATGTCAGATGATGATGAGGAGATTATTGGGGAGGTAGGGCGGGGGGAGCTCCTGCATTGGTTTATAGTGTGTTTCAAAAACTGTTATTGTCATGCCATATAAATTATTTATATTTAAAATTTTATTTTTGTAGTTTGTACAGATGTTAGTGTCTAGACTGAAGTTCTATTTTTAAAGAGTAAATATATATTATATATAAATATATAAATATTTGTTGCTGAGTTTGCTTTTGTTTAATTGTTTTGATTTTGTTGCCTTTTGGGATGATGGGAATGTCAGATGATGGAGGGGATCACAATGCATCAGAGCAGAGACCTTATTTTGAGTGTGTGTGCGTGTGTGGAGCCAAGGGGGGCAGTTGTAGGATCATGAAGGAGGAGGTGTTGTGTAGGAATGTGTCACTGTTACGCCTTGTGTTTTAAGTTTCCTCTTGGCCCTTCCTTCTTCATTGTTATTTTTAAGATGTTGTCCACGTCTGAAACACTGTGACTTCTGAAAACTATGCTCAAGAAAACCCATGTGTGACCATATTGTTCCCTCACCTGCTTTAGAAATTTAACTAACAAAATAAATTGATTGAAAAAGTGTTTCCTGGGTTTTTGGTCTTGTCCTTTCGAACATGTGTTTTCTCGTGTGACCCTACAAGATACTGTATATAAAGGTCAGGGCAGATGAGCCTTTAAGACTGATGATGTTTGCTGGTTAAATACACACAGCAAATATACTAAGTCTTATCAGAGTGTTTTCTTTAGATATCAAACAATAGTTTCAATGACACTGTGCTGCTTATCAAGCCTTACAAGAAAGGTTCTTTTTTCTTAACCTTATCTGAGAAAAATGACTACATTCACTTCGAAAAGAAACCCCACACAATGAATTAGCCAAGTAATTCAATTTAATTTACACTTTGTCATATTTATCACAGAAAACAGTCTTGTTTTAAGTAAGATCAGCAAAATATGGAGCCATTACTCATCACTTCAACAAATTGGATATTTGAATAAAAATGATTGTTTTAGGGTTATTCTAGCAAGATGAATAAAAGGGATATATGGACACCAGAGACAAGCGGGTAAAATCCAATTCATGTTTATTCACTTTCATTCAACAAAAAACAGACACCAAATCCAAAACACACAAAATAAGGCAAGGGAGAATACGACAGAGATGGTTTATAGACTGACCATGAAGTGTTGACAAAACTCATCCTATATCCAATTGGGCTTGGTATGGCTTTTTAAAGGATTTAATCAAGAAAGAGCCTTAGAGTGTAAAAACGGACTTGTTCAGTTCCTCTAATTTGAGCAGGAGCCGACTGCCAAAGACACTTTATTTGTTATTAAAGACTGTTTTTAGTTATTTCAATTCACCCAATATGAGTGATATCACAATCTCTCACCCCAAATTCCCTAAAGAATATGAAATCCCTAAAGGTGTTAGATTTGGAATCCACTGGAAGCATCTTGCCAACAGCCAAAAGCTGTGGGTGTCTCAGGATCCTGTTGATTCCATTTTAAAGTACTTAATACCATAACATTTGCAGTTATTTAGTGCTGGAAGCACAAGTTGCATTCCATGTCCCAGATCATATGCCCAGTTGTACCCTCTTGCAATAACATCCATTTTATAGCAGATCAGAAAGTTCATGCCAGTCTTATTTTATTGGTAAGGGAAGAAGATGTTCATGTTTTCTAAAATCACTGGGCAAGCCAAGTAAAAAAAAAGAAGGGCGTAGCTGAAATTTAAGCAAATTACCATTCACACACACACACACACAAACACACACATATATATATATACACAAACCATCATTTAAATAATGCAGTCTGAGTTCATGTGAAAGAATATAAAAAGACTCTTTCCTTCCTCTGCTGAGTGTGGGAGCGCTGTGTGGGCCCAGATGGGAGCTGATAGTCCAGATAACATGATCTTGCTGTGCCAGCTGCTGACCTGTGTGTGGAGGTGAGATCAATGGACGATGAGAAAAAACAACAAAGGAACAAAAGACTGAACTCATGATCTGGTGATGCTGGGGTGTGCGTGCATCTATGCCCTGCTTGGGTGGCCAGAGGATGAGCTCCCATTGTTGCTTGAATTCAATGGGGCTGATTAGGAAAGTGTGTGTGCCTACAAAACATGCACCGGCATGCGCTTCTGTGTTATGCAGATGGGGATGTATGTGTATCTACTTTTGCACTGAATGCTGCCCAGAGGTCCAGGGTTATTAGCCGTAAAGCCAGTGAGAATGCCGACTTCAGGGTGACACACCACACAAATCTGAGGAATGGGGACTGCCTCTCCATATTCATATTTTACACCAAGACATAAAACATTTTTGCATCCTCAGTAAGCAGCAAGGCATCTTTAGAGCATCGGCGATGCACATACATAAGAATATCGATTATCACCTAAATCTTTCACAGAGAAGGCATTTATTGATGAAACAAAGTGATATTTTTCACGACTGAATAAATCTATGGTTAGAAAGATTTTTTTATATTGACACATGATATGAAAACATTTGTTATGCTAAATTGATAACATTAAAATACAAACACTGTACTATATCCAATTTTGTGTTTGCCCTTCAAAGGCTACTATGCGCTACATTGTCATTGTACAATATGTTGCATTCCCAAATCCCCACTATGTATGTACTTAATGATATGTATATGTATCATATGTATGTCTCTCCCTCCACTGATACCCCTGTAGTTAGCTAGAGCCTTAAGGATTGTACTGTGTCATTAAGGCATCATTCTAAATTCAGATTTAGAAATAAAACAGAATATTTTGATTCATGTTTAGACTACTGAATATGTGACATTCAACTAAAAATAGCTGAAAAGGTGATTGTTTTTTTTAAGTGAACAACTTCATCTTGAATGATTGTCTAATTATGAAAGAATGATTAGACTTATATAATATTTTGATTGGGAAGATAACTTCACTGTACTTACTTTATTGTACTTAGACATACCATGAACACTATACCAATAAAATTAAAAACATGAGTGTGTATGTCATAATTCTGATCATTTTTTGCAAATACCTATTTCCAGATATTTATAATCAAAATATGAATGACCACATCTCATCTAACATGACTTGGAACATTGAACCTACCACAGAAATATAGATTATGTACACCTGAATGTTTTTTAAAAAATTATTATTAAACTCTAAATTAATCTTATAATGATACTTTGGTGTAATTGCACACCATTTGTTATTCTAGATTTATATGGCAATATGCCAGGCTAGCAAATATTAATTGATGAATCGTGACATATCATAAAACATAAATTAAAAAATGATCTTATCTCATATTATTTTCTTTCTTTTTTTTAACTCTCTACAACACTAGATATCTTTGGCAACCAAAATTTTCCGCCGAAGTTAACAGTCATTTAAAAATTAAGAGACTTTCATTGATTTACATACTGACCATCCTGAATCTGTTCCTTAACACCAGCTGTTCCTTTAAGTAATTACACATATTATATTAGTTCCATGTGCTGTGATTGCATCCTGCACAAGGTTGTTCCTCCAACTGACTTCTTCTAATCATCTCTCACAGAAACAGAGGAAGAACTAGATCAATATTTACTCAAAACTCTTTTCAGCATAACAAATGTGTTTGCAATTTTTGCCCAGTGTGACTTTGCGTGTTTGTGTGTGTGTTTGTGTGTGTGTGTGTGTGTATGGCTGGGTGGGTGGTTGGGTGTTAGGTATACCTTGGCCATGACCGGGCCTGTCGGGTAGTGGCAGGAGGAGGGATATGAAGTTCCAGGCAATCATGCAGACAGGCGGGAGGGCCCATATAGTGTAAACATGTTTTAAATAAACAGGAACCAGCGTAATGCCCTTTTAATTGATTCATTCTGTGCTTCGCTGTTTACAGAAGGGCTTAAATATGAGCCTCGTAAGGCAGAGGCCTTGTGTTTATAAGTGCTTTGTTTAGTTCAAACAATAATAGTTCCAACACCAGACGTAGTCGTGGATGTGCCGTGCTGTAGTGTCCTCTGGCATTTCGATTTTTGCTGTTTGTCATGCACTGTCTTTATCCACGTGTGTTTCCTTTCCTGAGAGCCATCTTAGATTTGAATAGTTAGAACAGTTACAGCAGCTCTGCTGTTCGGCCGGCATACATCGGTGTATGTGTGTGTGACTGAAGCTTAAATTGCAGCCACACTGTAATGATATGGTGGCAGGCATGGCATTGAGGGGCACTCCACAGGGAGGGCAGGGGTTGGTAATTAAACATATGCAGACACAGACACTTGCAGTGGGAGAGACACACACACACACACACACACACACACACGCATGCACATGCACACACAGGGAGACACAGAGAGAGGGAGAGAAAGAGAGCAAAGCTAAACACATCCAAGTGGGGTAGTAAAAGCTAATGAAGGCCCAGTGCTAGGCTGGCACAGACTGCCATTTCATGTGGTGAGGAGGAGGGGGGGGGGGGGGGGGGGGGGGGGGGGGGGGGCTGGGGCTGGCTGGGGAGGCAGAGCCCTCTACAGAAAGTTAGGCAGACTGTAATTGACACCATATATGAGTATGGTTTTTCAATATTGTTTGTTTCATGGTCTGCTAAATCATTGCCTTGGCAATGGAAAAGGCAAACAAAGGCATTAACACATTTGGGGTACAACGTAAATAAAACCAACACTACTGTGTAGATTCATACCGACAGAGCAGCCCAAGTCCAAAGAACGTGGAGCACCAGTTGATGACAATTTTGAGAGGGTGAGTGCAGGATACTTTAGGTTGAAATGACGTGTACTTTCATAATTCTGGAGATAAACAGATTACAACATATTATATACTAAGGCGCCCTCAAAAAAGAACTATATATACTATACTTTTATGGTAAAAAGAGAAACCCCCGATCTTGGTTCATGAAATCATAGTAAAAGCTCATTGCAGATGATAATAATGACTAACCATACTGTACTCCCCAAACCGTTGTATAGAGGGTGTGCATTGTTATCCACTGTATCAGGCAGCTTGAACTTTACACTGTCAAATTATAGGTTTGAGGGAATTCATTACACATCACTTTCATATAGAATAAATTCTGTGGACGGTTTTTAACTGACTGAGACTGTAATTCCCATGAGAGGAACCCCGAGAAAAAAAACGCATATTTACTGAGAAAGCTATCAATGTGGTTTGCTACAATTAGAAATGTTCAGTTTCAACATCAGTATCATTCACTTTATTCTCTCTTACTTATAATCTCTCCAATATAGTTTTTGTGTGGGGGATAAAAACGTCTGAACTGCTGTTCATCAAGATTCACTGGACAAAGACATCTATCTATATGTCTTAAAGCTGTTAGTCAGTTTTAGTCAGTGTTTTAGGTGGATAACCTAAAACGCATAATGTGCTGTAGGTACTTCATGTCTTTGATAAATGATATAAGAAAATAACAGTCATTATGGAGTTAAAGTTATGCACAATGTCTTTGAAGAAAAACCAAAGGTTGGTGTGGTGATTCTTAACCACATATTAAAGCATAACACAGCTATTGATGTGGTTTCTGTCATTTCTTTCTTTTTCCTTGATATAATTGGAGCTTCCATACGTTTTATTGTCCTTACCAGATCATATGTCCTGCTGAATTGGTTATCCTAACTATGGCCTTGTATTTCTCTCTAACGTAACGGTTTTTGCATCTCTATAGATAAGACATCATGATAATGAACCAGACTTAAATTGGGAAAAAAATTCCAAACCTTTGTCTTGGATCTGACTCTCAAATCAGTTCCATAACTATGTGCATGTGTTTTTGTTCAATTTGGGAAGAAGAATGGAAAAGTATTAATTGAATCACAGCCTAATCTTTTTACTTAACCCAGCATCACATCTTTCTTTAATTCAGTCTACCAGTGCAGATATTACTTCATCCTGTAACAACATGGTTTCTTTTCAAGAGGATTTTTCCCTCAAATTGTGCCAATTTTCTTTCACAGCATCAGAATGAAGAAAGCTAAAGGACATTTTATGAGAGTTAAAGTATATTACAGTTTCCATATCACATATAATGATTTAATATATTACAGTACCTGTGAGATTTCTTTGATTAAGTGGAATACAAATGTTCAACTGATATTACAGAAACCTTTAGCGGACCAACCAACTGCTGTGGTTTCGGTTAGTGCTGTAAAACTCTGTGTGTACTGTAGGTGTAAGTTTTTCTTTGAAAATTCTGGGGTCCACATGTAGTACCCAGCTTTGTGCAAGCAAACATCTGACTCCTCTGTTGAGCTCTGTAAAAAAGAGGAAAAGAAACACTGGTGGGTTTTGAGGATTAATATCAAAGCACACTGACACATTTCTGCTTGATTCATGGTTTGTGGTTTCGATTGGTGTTCCCCATAAAGAGGTCGTGTGCAGGCCTGCTGTATTTCAATCTTTACGGTTCATATAAAGCAACCGATTGAATTCAAGAATAGAATTTATGGGCTAATTTCACAGTCCCTGCTTAAACCTTGTTTCTACTGCATTTCATTATGAACATAATGTTTCAGAGTTCCTTGTTGTATTGTGTTTTCAATTGAAAACCTTTCTGAGGATTTTTTCATAATTTTCCAAGTTGTTTAAAGTGTATATTGACAAAGACTGAGCGGGAAATTGTGAGTGACAGAACTGCCCTTTGGACTTGTTTCCAACTAAATGTAGAAACAAATTAACCATAAGCAGTAGGGATGGGACGGTTTCTGAAAACCGTCTGAACCGTTCGGTTCGACTGTCTCGGTTCGGTTCGCGTGTGTTGCGTACGGTTCATGCACTGCTCCTTTTTCTCAGAGGGAATCGTGTTCACTCCAGAGCAGAAGGGGGCGCTACTGCGCCCAAAGCCAACCACCGGTAGTAAACAAGAGGAAGAAGCGAAGCAGCGTAGCCGATAATAAAAATCCGACGTGCCAACAGCAGTTTCTAGGTCTGCTGTTTGGGACCACTTTGCATTTAGAGGGAAGCACATATTGGAATTAGCACTGTTTCCTCGCTTGCAATGCCTGAATCTCACCTACTTTTAACTGTTCAGACTGTCACAATAATGTATCAAATGTCAGACAGCTTTTTTCTTTCAGTTTTAACCTGACTATACAAGACATAATAGATTTTCCTAACAATCAACATATACCGAACCGAACCGAAAACCGTGACCACGAAACCGTGAATCGAACCGAACCGTGGATTTTGTGAACCGTCCCACCCCTAATAAGCAGCCCTCTGAGCCTAAACATGTGTAAAGTTCCAGGTGCAAAGTCTTGAGGCTAATAATATTCCAGTACTCAAGCTCAAAAAACTCTAGTACGTACTTTAAGCACCTATATTTACACGTAATTGCCCACTGCATCTAAATGTTTATAAGCAATATCAAACACTCGCTTCACAACCTGTTTCACCCCTTAGCATCTCGCTAGATAATACCTCCATACTAGAAAGGATTTTAGAAAGATTTGGAATAAATGGTTTGTGTTAAAGTGCATAGAGTGATTAAAAGTGATTTTGATAAGCCCAAAATTCCAATATGTGATGTGGGAAAGTTGTAGGTTTATGTGGCTGCCTATTTAATATTAAGAGCTGAGAGCCAAAATGGCTGGCCTGTTTCAGTGGAACCCACATGCCAGGAATACTGAAATGCTTTAATGGATGTCTTAGTACCTGCTCAGCTTCTGCTTCTTTGCAGAAGATGATTCACATTCCTGTTGTGTTGGACAAATATGAAGGTTGAAAATATAAATATCCACTAAAATTAAGGCACATTTAATCAAAACAGGTTGCAATTGCTGCTACTAGCTGCTGCTGGTAGCAGCAATTGTTTTTTTTACAGCTATATTGCACTCTGCTGGTCATGTTGAACAATTCAGAACAGGCTCTAAATGTTTGCAAGGCTGACGTAGCTTAATATTACAGAGATACTGTATGAAGTTTTAGTTTAAACATTGCTTAACCTTAAGACAGAAAGTATACTTAACAGAAATTGAATTGTTATAAAGGCTAATACCTTTTTTGAGCCTAGATCAACTCACAACTGTGGAAGTGTCAATATCAGCAAGCATATTTTGCAGTTGAGCCACAAGGTTTTGCTCTAACTAAGAAATATAATTTCCCCTTATAAGGAAAGTCTGAGAATGAAGAAATTGTTCAAGAGATCAAAAGTATGGACTCCATATTCTGTGTTTGGTGTATTCCTTTTTTTATGTCCTCATTCTTCCCCTCAATGCTCCCCATCTGTCAACCTCACTGGGTGGTTTGTGAGTGTGCTCAGCTCACGTACAATATGCATGTGTGTTTATTTAGTCTGTATAGGGGAACAGAGCCGTGGCCTCAGCCAATTTTCTCTACAGTGAGAAAATATGCTTTACAACAGATGGAAAAATGGGAGAAGTTTCATAGACTCAGGACCAGCAGATACATGACCCCTTCTTCCTCAAACCAACCACCTGAGAAATCAGCAACTCCGGAAACTGTTACTTTTTTTCCCATAATCCAAATCCTGTCATAATATTACACTAAAAGGTTGACCGTCAAAAGAACTTTTGAAGTATCTTTTGGAAAAATTCTGAGCTTCATCAATGAAAACAGACAAATGATTACAGTGTCTTTGTGAGGGATGGCCCACCCTAGAGGCACTGCAAAATATGTGATTTTATCCAAAATATAAAACTGGAATATATACATCTATATACATATATACATCTATATGTGCGGTATGGTGGTGGTTAGCACCATCCCCAAGAGGGTTCTGGGTTCACGTCCCCGGGGCAACCAGGCCCTCTGTGTGGAGTTTGCATGTTCTTTGTGTGTCTCTGTGTGGCCCTGCGATGGACTGCCGGACCGTCCAGAGTGTACCCTGCCTCTCACCCACAGACTACTGGGATAGGCTCCAGTCCCCCCCGTGACCCCATTTGGGAATAAGTATTTCAGAAAATGGATGTATATATATATATATGGAAAAAGGCAGTTTGCACAAATGTTAGTTCATGGGATCGAAACAAAAACAATGCTTGTGTCTCTATGACCCGACCTTGTGAAGACAGAGACCACCGGAGCTCTTAAAAGCTCTGAGACAATAATGCACATGGAAGCACTTAGATGATTGACATGAAGCCAAGAAGTTTCAAAGTGTTTTATCAGAAGACATACTCTACTTCGAAACAAGCGGGGAAAAAAAGGATGCTTTCCTTTGCACTAATTAACATTTTCAAGTAAATAATGGGGAATAGGAACTAAAGTATGCATGTGCCACGAGTGTCCATGGACTGTCTGAACTAAATCCATCAAATGAAAGTTCAAAATGAATTTACTCAATCCACGCAAGGCTATTTGGAAAGCGTTGAGCTTGTGCCGTGAAAATTGACAAACAAACTGAGGGGGGGAAAGAGGGAGGTGCTTGGAGAAGAGAGTCTGAAGGGGAGAGGAGGGTGTGGGAGTTAGGGGGTTAGAGGAAAAGAAGGAGGAGGAGAATACCACCCACTAAGCCAGTTGTGGAGAGGTTCTGGGGGTTGGGCTGCCCACAGGAAACAGTTGTGGCTCCGTCCCAGGCCTCACACCAAGCAGCCCTGGGCCACCCAGTCTTCGGCAGACAGACCTACCAAATGGCTTGGACAGTCGACCGACAGGGATTTGTTTATTTTTCATCCCTTGGCGGTGGGGGGAAAATTACTCCATGCAAGCTGTTTATTAGACCTTTGATTTGTCATGTGTCAGTGTTCGCTTGTGGAGAATGTGTATACACAAGCCCAGCTTGTGTATAGTTAGGAGGTTTGGAAGCTGAGAGGGTGAGTCGGAGAGAGTCTAGGGGGCAAAAAGGAAAAAAAAGAAGAGGAAAAATAGGAAGCCTCCCACGCTGAAGGCAAGGCTGAACTGCATTATGGGTCATTCTCCAGCTGTCCCTGAATGTTGATGTCATGGGGGACTGGTTTGCGCTGGGTGTGGGAAGAGCGTGTATGTGGACAAACAGGATTCCTGTGGTCACATGGATGAAATGCAGAAGGTCAAATGGATCAACATTTAACAGAATTATAGCACAAATATGTTCCGATCAGAGAACAACAAGTACCACAATACAATATCTAATGGTACTAGGGTCCACATTTATGAGAATCAAAGAGAAAAACTTGAAAAACTTTTTCTATTTGATTCTCATAAATCTCTAGATAAAGTAATGTTGGTTGAATAACATTATCTTGCAAAGTCCATGGCTACTTGAATTGTACCGCAGGCTCATTGATCTATAGTGTATACTGTATAACAATGTACAGTATGTATGATACAATATGAATATTATTAATAATAAATATAATATTATATTATATTAACAGTAGATAAAAATAAAAAGATTAACTACTTCAGAACCTCATGGCACATGACATGATTTTAAACATTCCTGTTCAGGACTGAACACTTGAACCTCAATGTGTGGACCACATAAAATAGATGACATTTGTTGTGATTTGATTGACAACAAACTAAACTAAACTTAAATTGATAGTGAGAGGACAAAAACTAAATCAGAACAAAACAACAGCTGAACAGTTTAGGCACTGCTTGTAACACTAGATACAGCTAGATACAAATCCTCACATAACACAACACTCTTTTAAGATTTTTCATCATTTCTGTCCAATGCTTAGAAGTTCCTCCCATGTGAAATGCACATTCAGGGATTACATAAATAGCAGAAATGCAATGACTTACATTACTTATCAGAGTAATTAACATAATTATATAATAATTAATATAATAGTGCTAATTATATAATATATACGCATTATTATAATGATATAATAATATATCTATATATATATCTATATAATATATATATATATCGGATTTAGTTATTTCTATTAGATCCACAAAGTGGCGACATAAGTGGAAACTATCTTAGAAAGTCCGTAGAAGAAGAAGCCTGCCCATATGTAATGACGATATCCAATCAGATTCTTAGAAACTCGGAAATAACGCCAGTTCAAATCTTGGGCGGTGTTGAAATCGGCACGTCGGTAGTTCTGTCTTCAGTAAGTGAAATAAACAAACTAAATCATCTTATTCCGATGTCCTTATGTTATGTGTTACGGAATTTCAAAACAAAATAGGCACATGATTTTGTAGCGAAAGCAGCTAAGTTACCAGTTGTCCAGTTAGCTTTAATGCTAATGCACTTGATTTTTATGGTTCGATTGCAGCCGCCAGAAAAAAGCTAAAATGGAGAGCAATCTGTCCAGACTTTTGGTGGGACTTTCTGTTCAGATAAGTCGCAGTGATGGTGAGTTCTCGTGGCATTTCTTGAAATGCTCTGATTTGTTTTACGCCGTAATAAACGCATGTCATCAGCTTGGTACTGACTATCAGTTGTTTTTGTGTGAACCAGGACGAGTGCACTCTGCCACGGTGAAGTCAGTTGATAACGTCAAGAGCACTGCTATGGTGGAGTGGCACGAACGAAAAATGTGTCGAGGGAAGGAGGTTAGTAAATTTTGTCTCTTGAAACTTGGTATTTCTTATTATAGTCGTTAAACAGCATGTAGACCCTCTGCTCCATTAGTACTTGGACAGTCACGGGGTCCTTATCTTTTCCCTTGCACAACCCCGAATTGTGTTTAAATCAGAGTTATCAAAATGTGAAAAAGGGATTGATTTTAGCATTAGTTTAGTTCTCTCAGTATAGACACCCAACTGTCTGTAGTAGTTGGAGACATAGTTTGCATAGCTCCTAGTTTTTCTGGAAATATGGTAATTGCATAAAATCACAGAACTATAAATGTCTACTTTAAGATTTGGATCTACGTTATCCTCTATTTACAAAGTATTTAACTAATGGACAAGTTCTGATATTCTTCAATAAATATTGCTGAATGTAGTTCATACAAATCCATTAACACCAAACTTTTTCAAAACAAAGGCTTGTTAAAGATGGAAATCTGAATTCTCCCAAAATCCCCACCAAAATTTGTATATTTATTTTATTATTTATTTATTCATTCATTTATTTATCCTGCATGTATGTTTTAGGTTGAAGTGAGTGAATTGTGTACACTCAATCCAGAGCTTCTGGAACATGTAAACACTGCTACCAGTAAAGCTGCTGAGCCTCCTGCTCCTGCTAAAAACAAAGTAAGTATAACTCCACATATATATGTATGAAAGCCTCATGTGCTGAGTGAGGTTGAAAATGCTTGTTATACACCGCTACCGAAAATATATATTGAATGTTTTGCTCCTTTTTTTTTCTTCTTTAGAAGTATGATGGTCGACTCCGCTCATCAAGGATTGCTGCCCTTCCCTCCCGTATGTAAACAAAGGGGATATTCTTATTTTATTAATCTTTCATATACATTGTTTGGCTATGACTGCTCAGCTCAGTAGCGGTTACCTAATAGCTAATTCTGTTCCAAAGCCTCCATCCCAGTTGTCCTCAAGGCTGAAGAGTCAGGTCTGCAACCTATGCATGTTCTCTCTCTCAAGTAAACGGGTTGTCTTTTCTAATCACTACTTTTGTTGAAGGGATCTCGGTGTAAGTGCAAAGAATCACAATTCTGCAAGCGCTGAACTCTGTTTCAACCTGATCACACACAATTAATCATCTGCTTTGTTTTAATTTTGCACAGTGGTGCGGCAGTTGGTTTTATTTAAATTGCCTTAATTTACTTTCAGCCTTTTTGTTGAATCTTCTCTGTGCATGTTTGTCACTTCAGTCACTCTTCTGTGTCAGTCGAGATCTCTAAGAAATGTGTTTTTATAACGGGACTGGAAATCTGTTGCCATAGTAACATGTTATCAAGGATACTCTTGTCTTTTTCCTGAGTTGGGATTACATGTCCATTTAGATAAAAACCTTCCTTTTAATCTATTAATGTGCATTTTAAAGCTGAAATCATAATATTGCACTGTTTTTCATTTTTGTCTTGCTTCTAGTTTCAACTCGGTCTCAGGCGCGTCAGACTTGTATGTTCCAGGTCCCAGCACCCGTCGCAGCACCAGCATCGGCCATGGACTCTTCCCCAGTAAACCCAGAGACAATCCGTGCTAATATCAATCCTTCGCCAGTCCCCACAAACTCCAGTTAGTAGTGATATAATGTAGAAATGAAAACTTTCTTTCAATTGGTTTTAACAGATTAAACAAACTATTTGTTGCTCGAATTAACTTCTTTTACTGATTGCTCGATCCTTTCTTTTTTAGTACATATTGTGCTAATATATACCTATTCAAGTCTCATCACACGTTGATAGTTTAACTTTATTTCTGCTTATTCTTTCTTCAGTAATTTAGAACTCTTTTTCCTTTTTATTAAGTCAGTGCATTTTATTTCTGCAGCCAGTTTAAATCATCAGCGTAAGGAGAACGAGACCAGACTCGCAAATTCGCAGCCTTCACTTGTTCGTGAGGCTGTAAAGGAAAACGAACCTGAGAGGATGCCTCCTCTGCCTTCATCCAAAGGTTGGTGACCATTCACCAAAACTGACCAGTCACAAATTAAGCAAATCCAATAGAAATCTGTGACATTAAGACATTGCATAATTTTGTGTTCTTCAGGTAGAAAAAAATCTGTGGTCCCCCAGGAGTTAAACAAAGGCAACAAAAGACTCTCTTCTATAATAAAACCCTTCGACATGCAGACCAAGAGAGGAAAGGTAATTTTTTTGGGTAATTTTGCTTTTATCTTATTCAGTCTTTAACTGCTGAAAGCATTAGAAAACTTATAAACATTCCATTTTAGTTTGGAGAGGCATCTCGACCAAACCAGAAGTTCTATGACATGATCCAAGAGTTCAGAGAGACTTTGGAAATAACTCCGCTATCAACGGGTGATCTGGTGAGTGTGAACACAGCAGCCATGCTCTCTGTATGACGCTGGATTCTGAGATCAGTCCTTCATTTGCCCATCTTTAATCCTTACAGATTGAGCCTCACAGGATTTGTGTCTGCGTTCGAAAGCGGCCCCTTAACAAGCAAGGTGGGCCAGATATTATATGTATGACTTTTAGAGAGAACAAATGAATGTATAAATGGCAAACTCTGTCCTTTCTAAAGTTGATTTAGTTATTTGTATGTTGTTTTTTTTGTATTTCAGAGGTTACAAAGAAGGAGATAGATGTGGTTTCTGTGCCTGGAAAAGGTACCTTACTGGTGCATGAGCCAAAACAGAAGGTGGACCTCACCAAATACCTGGACAACCAGATCTTCCACTTTGACTACTCCTTTGATGAAAGTGCCACCAATGACCTGGTCTACAAGTAATTGCTCATTTATGCTTTCTATTAAGCCGGAAGTGGTTTGGATTATAAACTAAGTGTACACTTTTAGGGAGCACTTGTTATTTTTAAGCACATTTATTAATGTCAGATATTTCCTATATAGGTTCACCGCCAAACCTTTGGTTCAGTCTATTTTTGACGGTGGTATGGCAACTTGTTTCGCTTATGGCCAGACAGGTAGCGGTAAGACCCATGTAAGTCTGTGTCTCATGCTCAGGGTTGGTCATGCTCAGGCTTTTTATATTGCAGGTTTAATTGCCGACTTCTTTCTTTCCTCCAGACGATGGGAGGTAACTTCACAGGAAAGCAGCAGAACAGTGCTAAAGGAGTCTACGCCTTAGCAGGTTAGCTCACAGTAAGATTTCAAAATTGGGATTAATCATAAGAAGTTTGTTTGACTTCCACATAAGTCCATAAGTATTTGTTTAGATGAACTCAAATGTTGGCTGTAATACCTGATATCAGTCAAACTTGTCTCTAATATATGAACTGCTGTTTTATTACATTAGACTTTTTTTTTTGCAGCCCAAGATGTTTTTACTTACCTCAACCACAGGAGATATACTAACCTGGATCTGTCCGTCTATGTGAGCTTTTTTGAGATTTACAACGGCAAAGTAAGTAAAAAACATTAAAGACTGACAAAAGTCAGGCTGTTCCTGTCGGAAATGTATATATTTTTATATGTTTATTTTTATTATATTTGTTTTTTTTTGTTGTTTTTTTAAGGTGTATGACCTGTTGAATAAGAAAGCCAAGCTCCGTGTCTTGGAAGATGACCGGCAGCAGGTTCAGGTAGTGGGGCTGGAGGAGATCTACGTGTCCTCAATAGAAGACGTCATCAAGATTATACAGATGGGCAGTGCCTGCAGGTACAAACATTTTGAGTATGTTTAGGTTGCAGTCTTATGGTGCATGATAGGATATCTTTATTTCTAATTTTTTAAGTTCAACTTGCAATTTAAGACCATGTTAAAAGTTGTAATCAGCAGCTAACAATAATGTCCTGTATTTGGACATTTGATGATCGGGGAAATTATTTTCTCGCTTTAAGTTCTCTCCCTCCTGTCTCCAGAACATCAGGCCAGACCTCGGCCAACGCCAACTCATCGCGCTCTCACGCCATCCTTCAGATTGTGCTACGACGCAACGACCGCGCTACCACGCTGCATGGCAAGTTTTCCCTGGTGGATCTGGCTGGCAACGAGCGTGGCACAGATGTCAGCAGCAATGACCGCGGGACTTTGGTTGAGACGGCCGAGATCAACCGCAGCCTGCTTACTCTCAAGGTAGAGTATGACTGATGACGTACACAGGGCTGATCCATGAGTTGAAGAAGGATCTCTTTCCCCATGCTCACAAAGCGCTTCCCAAAAGTTAAGACGCATTCATTTTACCTGAGAGAATGCTGACCAAACCACACACTCACGTGTCCACTGCTGTGTCATGTAGGAGTGTATCCGTTCTCTGGGGATGAACAGTGACCACATTCCTTTCCGGATGAGCACTTTAACCAAAGTGCTGCGGGATTCCTTCATTGGAGAAAAGTCCAGGACCTGCATGGTATGTCAGCATATCAAAGTGTTCCGAGGCCCAGTTTAGCCTTTTAAACTGGTTCTATTTCAGTGTGTTATGCTGATTCATCTAAAACGAGAACAACTTGTGTTCCTTTACACACAGATTGCCATGGTGTCCCCTGGCATGACTTCATGTGAATATACTATGAATACACTACGCTACGCCGACAGGTATTTCACAACCCGATGACCGATGCTTTCGTTATTTGTAATGGAAATTCTAACTTTATAATTAAAAGCACATTTCCGATCTGAGTATTTAATTTTCTGCTCCTTTTACAGAGTGAAAGAACTTAAAAGCAGTTCTAAAGCCAGTGGAGCACCAAAGACACAGGAACTTGTAAACAGTTCCTCTGAAGAGGTACGTTTATACTGTATTAAGTAAAAAGAGAAATCCAAAATATTAAGGAATTAAAGTCTGGGAGATCATTGTTTTGTTTTTGTTTATTTGACCCATTTCGTCTGATTTTGGGGGACTTAGGAAACTGTAGTGGACACCAGTGTGTATGATGCCATATCGCAGGTAGCAGAGTTTGAGGAAAAAGTTTATGCAGTGCTCAAGGTAGTATGCTCCTTTCAGCTTCCATATCCTTCTTATGTTTGTAATAACGATTTTTAAATAAAGATCTAACATATTTTAATCCCCGCTCCCCTCAGAGGGCAAATGAACTTGTGACGGACATGGAACAAATCTCATACAACATCGAGGCCGGACTTCCAGACCTGATCGATCATTCTAAGAAGTTAATGGGTTTGTACAAACGCAGCTTTTCGTGAACTATAATCTTTTTAGATTCTTTTAGTTTCAGCCATGAATTATTGAAAAGTAATCACGATAAAGGTTGTTTGGAAAAAAAATCAGATACAGTGTGTATATATATGTTATTTTGCCACGATAAATGGTGGAAGTTATGATGGAAAAAAAACATTAATATGCAAGAGTTCTTTACATTTAGGCTTTTTTTTTTTTCATCCAGACACGGTTCTGGCTTTACAGTCTGCTGTGGATCAGGAGCGGAATGCCAGGCTGAACCACTGAAAATTCACCCAGAGGATGTTTGGGTTATTGTCCTCGTTTTTATTGTATTTTTTCAGTGTCAAATAAAATGCGTTGGAACACTATTTCATGGAAAAAGAAATGCTACCACTGGTAGTTTTGTGTAACATAGCTTCAGAACAAACTGGTGTACAGTTGCATGTAGCACTTTTTGCTATGAATGTTTTTCTTGCATCGCTTTTTCGAACTGCAAAAATTGGATTGTTTTGAATTGTTGACGTTCCCATATAGATAAGTAGAATAACAAATGGTTTATTTCTCAAATGCAAAAGGTTTCTATTAGTATTTATTTTAGCAGGTATTTCACAAGAAATCACACTTAAATTGTGAACAGTGAATTTATGTGAATATTGCTCTTGGACAGGACTTTAAATTTACAGAGACTGCCAAATGATCTACCCACAGTACATTTGTAATTTGCATCAGTTTGCTACGTTTCTTTTACAATTTATCTTTGCTACATTTAATTAAGCTATTTTAATATCTTCAGGGATTTGGGGGATGCGTGAAAATATTAAAGACTTGCTCAGACTTGAGTGGACATTTTCTATAATATTTTTTGTAAAAGTGTTGGGTTTTTCTGTCATTTTGTCCTTAAATGAGAAAGAACACTGGCATTAAAATACGTGTTTACATGTCATGAATGAGAACGGTAAAGAACTAAGATTAAATTTTGTGATTATCTAAAAGTATTTGGACAGTAGGGGGCAGTACAGGCAGTAACTGTTTTGTTTAAATTGAGAGTAGAGTGAGAAGGAAAGGCGGGACCAACTGGCAACGACACAGATTTAACCCCCTTCCTCGGCCCAGAGGAAACCAAGGCTGGAGTCGTTAGCAATGAAGTGGTTACGGTTTTCCTTCCTCGCCCTGGGGATCTTCTCGCTGTGCTGCGCCACATCTGGTGACAACGGCGGCGTGAAGAAGATGAAGATGCAGTTTGTCACGGGACCTCTTCTCAAATTCCAAATCTGGTAAACAGATGAGCGAAAATCTGGCGAGTCATTGCGCGCTAGCTAAACTAATCGGCTAGCAACGTTATAGGCCGAAAGTCGAAATGTTTGTTTAGATTAACCACAAGAGACTAAGCTCTCTCCTAACTATAGTCCTTTATGAGGGGTGTTGATCTACAATTGCCAGAGAAACTCGTAGAACATTCCACTCTTAACTGTTTTATGTAATGCCCTCACTTCCGCTGTCACGGCATGTATTTAGTGTAAGAGCGCCCCATAAGAACCACCCAGTTCCTATAGATTAAGTGTATGTAACATCCAGGACGCACACAGTTTGAAGTAATTGCGAAGACTTTATTTCTCGTTTTGCAACTTCGCTGAAAATAGCTGATACCATTCTTGCCTGTGCTACGCTAGATACAATGTGAACAAGTGCATGTGTTTTATCTTAAACACGGTTGTGATAAGCGCGTCATGTGGTTTGCGAAGTAACGCGCGAGCAGGCAGGATTAAATGAGAGCCGGAAGTGTTTGTCATTTAAATTTAGTTTTAGTCTCCCTGTGCCTCTGTCACTGTAAAGAATGTGTACAAACACTGGTTGAGTCTTATTTTTATTTTTCAAATTAATTTCCAAACTTTGTATTCCAAAAGGTTTAATATAATTTGTATGTTTGTTTTATTTTTGGTGTGTTTTTTTCCCCTTCACACAGTATTTCCTGAGGGTACAAGCGGGTGTTTGAGGAGTACACGCAGGCCTTGTACCAGCGGTACCCAGACATCCGCATTGAAGGGGAGAATTATCTTCCCATTCCCCTCTATCGGTAAGAGAGAAAGACTGAATGCTGTCTGGGATTTGCTTGAGTTTAGCTTTTGTTTTTTTTAATTAAGTGAAATTCTCGTGCAGTTATTACAAACAACTGTATGTATTTGTAGTATTATCAGCCAAAAATGAATCAAGTGAGTAAATCCGGCTTTAGTTTGCACCAGACTGACACAATACAGATAGAGGTATTTGGGCAACCTCATTTTTAGCATTTCTAGACACGGTACCTCATATTTTTTCAAGGAAACCTTTTTGGCTGTTTCACAGTTTTTTGCATTTGGATGATGAAAGGTTAAAAGAAGCATGAAGCCTCTGTTCTGCAGTCTCGGGTGTTCTAAATAAATACGCCCTTGCTGGGCCTCTCAGGTCCTCATTTAGCGAATACTTAATGAACACCCCAGAGATTAGCTATGTTAAGAAAGAGGAGACGGTTAGACATCACAGGCTTCAAAGTCTCCATTCAGTGCTCATGAACTCTTGTAATGTTTATCTGTTGCTGATGATTGTGTCCCCTGATAGGCTTTGGTTCAACCTGTTCTCTGGGTCAAACGTTAAAGACAATACAAAATGAGAAGAGGTCATTAGATGCAGATTCTTCTAACACTTGTATGGTTTCTGTTTTGAAAACGTCATATTTCGGGTAAAATTTTTTCCATGTGAACGGCTCACTTAAATCACAATGCACCAAAAGTTCGTTGAACCTAACCATAACCTGAAAATAATGTAGGTGTGTTACTCTTGTACCAGTGTTTTGTTTGTACTGCTTCCTAATCTTTTTTCTTGCTTACTTTTTTTTTTTTTTACCCCAGACACGTTGCCTCCTTTCTATCAATGTTCAAGCTGCTGGTGATCGGGCTGATTATTGTTGGCAGGGACCCTTTTGCTTTTGTCGGCATGCAAGCCCCAGGTATCTGGGAGTGGAGCCAAGGAAATAAGGTAAAGGTTCCGAGAATTCTTTTAGAGTTAAGATCTCTTGAGTGACTTTTCACTCAGATTTTCCATTTGGTAATATTTTAGCTTGACTGTCCAATCATGGCCAAAAAAGAATTTATGATTTTTTTTTTGTTTAGTTTTTTACTAAATGAATTATTTTAATGGCTGGGAGAACAAAATCTGACCGTGCCAGACCTTGCACTTGTAATCCCATCAACAAGTAAGGAGCTTTTTGTGCTTGCATCCCACTTGCTCAAATCCACTCTCGACAGCTTTAACGAGAGCTGAGAGGAATGAAACGTAGTCAAATATGCCAGCTTGAAACAAGCGAAAACCAGGAAATTAAAAACTGTTTGTGAAGTTTGTAAAAACAGAAAAAAAGAAGAAGTCTGACCCCTCTGACATTACTTACTGACAGTTGGTGTTTTCCCACAAGGGGCCAGCTGGGAAACCACAGAGAATAATCCTTCCACATAAGTCTTGCCTCGTGTACAGGGTTTTTGACATGCCTCAAATGGCTGTCTTTTAAAGGCAAACGGCATAGATTATGAAGCAAACTGACTATACTAAAATATGCCATGTGACATTCATTTAGCCATTCATAATTCTAGCCTTTAGATGTATGTGTTTGGGTGTATGTATGGAAAAAAACAGTTCTTTCTGGTGTTTTCAGTCCATATATTATGAACCAACACTTTCTGTTTGTATTTACTGAATAAATTAAATATGCTTCAAATAAAATTCTGAGTTCCCTTGTTGCAACTTAACACATGAGCTAAAGTGGTTTTAAAGGGGGGCATTTTCAGTCATGCGCGTGTAGTTTTGAGTTAGGATGGGGTCATAGATGTAAACATGTTGTTCAATGTAATTGTTTTGAACTGTTGAGTCATTTCAGGTCAGAGTAGTCAGCTGTCTTTAGATGCGGAGTTGTTTCTCTGAGCAACAGTTAATTGTGGGGAACTAGTGACCCAGAAGCTTAAAACGATTTGTTTAAGGAATGTCTGTGGGGTACTTGATGCAATGTTTTATACTCTATATTTATCAGGGTAAAGGGTAGTTGGTATTGGGTAAAGAAAAGGAACAATAAAATCCTAGTGACGCTACAACGGGAATCAAACAAGCCTCCAACCCCAGATGTGCAGAAATGGACCGGGTTCAGTCCCTGAAGTTCACATTGCAGCACGGCTTCCTTTTCCCTCCACAAGCAAGCTGCACAGTGCAATAATATAATTCCATGTTCAAGGCTTCTCACTGATCTCTTTTCCTCTCACAGATATATGCCTGCATGATGGTGTTCTTCTTCAGCAATATGATCGAAAACCAGTTGATGTCGACGGGAGCTTTTGAAATCACATTAAATGGTGAGCTTTTGTTTTTTTTTGTTTTTTTTTGGCTTACGTAGCATACGTGGTGTACATTTAAACCCTTTCAACAGTTGGTTTCCCCTTTTGTAAGGAATCATTTTATTTCAGCTTTTTAAAGTGTGCCATGTTGTATCTTGATGAGCCGTCTTATTTTATAGATGTACCAGTTTGGTCCAAACTGGAGTCGGGTCACCTGCCTTCCATGCAGCAGCTTGTGCAAATTCTGGACAATGAGATGAAGATGAACGTCCACATGAACACAAAGCCACACCACCACTCTTAACCCTACTTTTCGATTCCTGGCTAGAGCTGAAAGCCCCTCCATGTAAGTACTTCAGAAGAGGAACGGTGAAGGACTTAAGTTTTCTATGGACTCCGTTTTGACCAGAGGTGAATTTATTAAGTCCGCCTTGGCTCTCTCGTTGTCTAGGTTTGAGGTGGGTCTCTCACTGGGCTGTGAGGTGATGTTTATGAATGTCTGTGCTGAAGGCAGGAGAACTGCTAGCACAGACTGGATGTCTCCATCACTCCTCACCACGCCCAGCAGAGAAGTCCTGCCCCCGACGCCAGAGCGGGATCCGTGGCAACACTGATGGCCAACTATTTTCTTTCTGTTTATATTACTGCCGATTTCATCCAAGCAATTAGTGGTCCACTAAAGAGAGCTTAAACATGGGTTATTTTAGTCTTTAACTGGTTGCATATAACTGATCTATGTGAATATAAGAATTGTCTCATTTGTACTGCTGAGCCATATGTAGAATTCTAAGTTCATTGTTCAAAAATGTAGTTAATTATGTAGAAAAATACAACACTTACAATTTGTCACTGTTGTGAAAAAGATATTTGGAAAATGTGTCTTGGGATGATTTCTGAATAATTTTTATATTTACTTGCCTTGGAGTAAGGTGATTAATAAAACTTATAGTAACTATTTAACTGCGAAGCAGTGGTGTTGAGGTCTCCTGATTAATGTCAGTGGAAATGAGTCAACTGTCAGAAGGCCGTGGACGCCGGGCAAAGTGTCAACAGTCGGAACAGTCAACTTGTACTTGGGTAAAGAAAGTCAGAGCTTACGATACGCGTCGGCTAACAGCGCATCAATGTCAAGAAGGGATTTTGTAAAAACTACCATGGTTCAGAACTCGTTGGTTCCTTTTCATTGTGGCAAAATGGCAGAGCTGTTGGCATTGTGTGGGGTTCTGCTGCTGTTGGTAGACCTCAGGAAGCCATCATTTGGGTTAATAATCACAAGAAATCATCTTGCTCTTGTGCTGCTAATCTTTTTACTCCACAAAGGCTCTAAATGTTCATATTTTAAATCACAGAGATATGTCAAATACTTTGCTTTTTTCTATAAATGAATATTTATGAAATGTTGAACTCCCACATGGAGAGCCTTCTTTCAAACCCTGCTGACGAGTAAACTCGTCCAAATGGCTTGGAGACTAAAGCAGACTGACTGGATATCTGCTTAAGATAATGTGATTAGGAAGTCTTCAGGCCCTTAACTTATTTAATCAGATGATGCAAACTAGATTAGGCATGAGTATATTGTCAGATCTAAACGTACAGCGGGTTCAGATCTGTTTCAGCAACGGCCAGTGTAATGTGTACACAACTTGGAATCTCACAACTGATGATACACTTCAACATGCATCAGTAATCCTGAAGGTATCTGTGGATGAACCAGGTGTCGCCGTCTGTCAGCATTACATCAGCACTGTTCAGAAGCGTCTGGGCAGCAGCTTCGCCACTCGGCGTGGGAGCGGCGTTTTCAGGCACCAGTGAAGCTGCTGAATTGTCATGTGGATCCGAATCTTTGCAACTAACACACACACAGCTCCTCCTTCAGAACTGATGATCACAGTCCGGGTGTTTTTTGTTCCCCTTGCGAGCAGAATAGTTCAAATCAATTTAGCACTTTCCCAATGCAGCGGTCAAAACGGAGCCCAGCTCTGAATTTACACAGGACAGTGGACAGTTGGAATTCAAATAAAGTTGTTTTTTTGTTTTTTCTTTACTTAAACTGAAACATGTTGTCAATAATGGTACAGATTCTTACCGGAGTACAGCAGCTACCCACATTGAACTTTGTTTACTGGCCTTTTGCCAAAAAGGACACAAACACTTTCTTGTTTCCCAGGACTCTGACTCCAACTCTTTGTTTAGGGACAGGAAGATGGGGTGGACCAGAGTAGGCATTAGGCTTGCACTGCCCCAGCTCCACTGGTAAGACCTTGACCCTGCATACTCACATTGACCACCTGACCTGCTTAAGGCAAGCCTGTATTGTGGACACAAATATATGCATCAGAATGGTCGTTGCCATCGACTATATCCACCTAAAGACTAGAATATTATACAAAAGCCATGAGAAGGCATTTTCATTTATTTTGAGTAATGATTCAATTTATGAAACACTGAAAAAAATACATAGTCCCACAGAATAATTTTCACCATATATTTCCATTGCTGTGATAACACTGCCCTTCCGTTAGACTGGAAGGCTGCTCTGATCGGCTGACTGGGAGCACTGTGGTCATCAAAAACAATGCAGACTCTTCCGTTTTGTGCGGTAACCACATCAACGAGAGCAAGAATGCTGGAGGAATAACCGTAACCATGGTGGGAAGGATGGGAGCAGGCACTTTGGTGCACTTTTCACCGCACATAGAGTCAGTAACGAATTATGTATGCTGTATATCATTAGTTCATTGTTCAAAGAAGCTAGCCTTGTTACTTCTGCGTGTTGTTTTATCTAACTGTGAAAAGTGAGATATGAGATCAATCAAAATGGCCTCTCTATATTTTCCATAGGGGACCTGAGCAGATTTACCAGGAAAAACTGAGACATTTCCTCCCATAGGGATAATACTTCTGAAGAGAACAGCCCCCTTAGAGAACACAAAAATACAAAAAGTGAACTGATTTGTTGCAATGCAATTGCACTCGTATTGTCATAATACATTCTAAATGTAGATGGATGCTCTTAAGCTGGCACTGGCTGTTGAACTACAGTTAGACCAGCATGGGGCAGTATTATCTCTTATTAAAAAATGGATTTATTATTCAAACTAAAAGGGTCCCGTCAAGTGATACTATCAGTGGTAGCAGTTATTTATGATGAACTAACTCGGTAATATAGATATCTGATTGTATTTGTTTTTACGCAATGATGACACAAGTCAAACTGAGTGACATTGTGGTCAAAATAAGGGACCAACACCGCTCCTCCTCAGCCTTCATTTCAAAAGCATTAGTCCAACAGTGTTGCCACAATGCACCATATAGGACTTTGCCTCTGGAGTAGAGGAGAGTGGGAGGCTGTGCACCTTTGATGCTGCGGTAGCTAATCTCACAAATGCATTTAACAACAAATATGATTTTCTCTCATTCAAATGGCTTTAAGGAACACAAATTTAAACATTTAGGATTTCAGTGAGGATGTTACTTACAGGTCTCTGTCTCAGGTAGATCACAGTAATCCTCAAAGACTCTCAAGTCTGAGTGTGTTCTACAAAAAACATACTATTAACATCTACCTAGGTTTTCTGCTTCTCTTCTGTTCAAGGAATGGTGACACAGCAACCCCAAACTAGAAGGAAAAAAACACTCCTTAAACATAACTTAAAATGCAACGACTTGCACTCACCAAAATGAAGGTCCAATTTGTTGTCAGTAACCCTGGAAATAAAATAGCTACTCTTGAATAACTGCCAGGTGTAAACATATTAGCCTCACCGATGGTGGACTATAACTGACAGATAAAAGTACCTCTTGACATGAATATCAAATTACAATATTGCAGTCCTCCCATATCATCGATAATGACATTTATGTAAATTAAGTAAACAACACTTCAATTTAGGGATAATTTTTTTTTAACTGACTACAAAAAGGAAAGTTTGTGACGCCTAAAATGGATTGTTTTCTAAATGCATTTGAGGAAATAGAAGTATTTGTGGACAAGAAGCTGAAATAATAATCTTAGTTTAAACTGTTCCTCCTGTTTATCCCTGTTGACATTAAAGATCAAATCATGATGATAAACTCAGCTGAATTGCTGGATTGGTTTAAAGTTTTTCACTGACACCAAAAACAAGATTTGATTCAGTAAGTTTCTAGTCTCATCAATATGAGTCAAGAGAGAAATGATCTGGAATTAGTGTGATGGTCTGTGCTGAATGCATAGAAATGTTAGGTTGTGGTTTGCTGAGACTGTTTCCATGTTGCTCTGAAAAGTCTGTGATGAACTACTGACCCATTAACAATGTTGTCGAATGGAGAAATTACGTCATGATTTGGCCTCAGACCATTTTTGGCATCGTACCCAGCTGTAACCAATCCCAGCTGATTAAGGACCCACACCTGTAGCAGGATTTGACTGATTGTTGCACCAGCAGCGGACTCTGCTGCTGTCTGACATTATATGGTAAATAGCTGGGACGAAGCCACGGTCCGCTTCGTGTTCAGGAGATACGCGCAGCTCAAAGATGCGTAAAGAAAAAAGGAGAAGTGCCATTGTCTGCTGGGCAGCCGCCGTGATTCTGATGTGTTGCTTGGTGCAAGTGACAGACTGCCTTCGTCTAAAGAAAACAGAAAAACGAGCCACGCAGAAGGAGAACGGCGCTGCCACTTCAATAGGTGTCCAAGAGGGGAAAATCGTGTTCGGGAAAGTTTTTCGGAAAAAGTCGCAGGTCGTAGATGAGACCACGAAATCCTCCAACAACGCTTCTATGGAGGATGAAACTGCTTATCAAGCAGATTCCGCAGGTTCGCACATAATGGATAATAAAGGGGCGAGGATGACTTATGTTTAAAACTTGCATAGTTGTAATGTAACTCGATATGCTGGATTATGATCTTTAAATGGGGTTTAGAATCAAGGGTCAGTACTGCCTACAGAGGATAATGGCTAAATCTATACATGTATGGCATATATGGTAATTTGGCTAACGGGTAATTTGTATGTTTGTACTATAGAAGGTGACTTACTCTGAATTAATGGGGAAAATTATTAGTCACTAGGCTTAACTAGCCTGGTTGACTTATTCCACATATTGAAGGCCTCTCCTTGGTTTATAGTAATTTCTTTAGTTTATCGCTAAACAATGGATTAAGCATTTATCTGCACTGACAGGCTGGTCCAATCCTGACATGGGAGATGCAGCAGCCAAAGACAAATGGAACCGCTTGGCAACCTCTCTGCATTGTTTCGGAGATCACATGAAGTTCAGATCCCTCGGACCAGGAGCTTCAGAGCTCGCAGTTCAACAAGGTAGTCACAAAGCTCAGTGAGTAAAAATAACACTGCAACAATGATGTAATGCTAACTCCTGCTTTATTCTCTCAGCGGATTCCGTACAACCATTGTCCATGGTTCCCCGAAATTGTGGCTACAACATGCATGGCAACTCCATGGTACTTGTAATGACTGTTCCATATGATGGCTGCAATATGGTTAAACGGGTAACTATATCTAAGGGCTCCATTTTAGTGTGGGGAATTTAAAGAAGCCAATGGAGATGTGATTGTCAAATGTTTAACTAAACTGAAGATGGTAATTAACATCTTGTTTTCTAGGATGGAAATTACATGCTACCACTGCAGTGGTATGGAAATCCTGTCTCGCTCATGTGTCCCGACCGTACAACACCTGCTGCTCCCAAGTCCCCTTTGCAGTGGCTTCACAAGTACCTGTGGCCCCATAAACATCAATGGTCTCACAAGCCCCAGGATCCTCAGTCTCATGCAGCTTCTCAGGGCCGGCATATGCACTTGGTGCCCCAAGCTAACCAGAACCCACATGTTTATACTGCGCCCCAGATCCCGCAAGGTTTCCCGGTGCCCCAGATCCCGCAAGTTTTCCCAATGCCCCAGATCCCGCAAG
>JABUIW010000217.1:7402653-7437451 GCA_013363375.1 Menidia beryllina
GTGTGTGTGTGTGTGTGTGTGTGTGTGTGTGTGTGTGTGTGTGTGTGCAACATAAGAGAAAGCCCCTGAAACTAATAAACAAGTGAAGTCAATTTGTCCAATCCGAGCTGAAAACATTTTCAAAGCCATTTTATACATCTGGCCAAGGAGTGATTCCTTTTCCATGTGTTCACCCAGCTCCCCCATCTGCCCCACATCAGTGAGGGGTTAATGAAGAGGAATCTGAGACGCGGGGATATGAGAGACATGAGTCTAGGACAGCTGCAAGTCATCACAAATGACTTTCACTCACAGATTCAGAGTGAGTAGATGACCTACATACATGTATGACACAAACATGACTGCAAGCATCTGATAAACGCAAACACCAGAGTTCCATTATCTACCTCTCTTTAGTGGCAAACTATTGTGTGTCTGTATCTCCATACGTTATGTTTTAGTCGTTAAAGTAAAGAGGTATTTCTGTCATGCACAAAAGCTATCTTAAGATAGTTTAAGCGGACTAAACAACTGATAAATTCGACTTAAATACACTTGAATTTACATTCTAAAATGTAAAGTTGCTTATGATTTCAAAGCATAATTTCCAATCATTTTTCAATGATGAGGCTTGTAAGTTATTCTCCGCTCTCCTTTTATTTTTTATATTGACCAGATAATTAAGTAAAGGCATCTGTAATCCAAAACAGGTCTAAATGAAGAGCTGGTGCAGTTGCTGCTGATGAGGGATGAGCTGCATGTGGAGCAGGATGCCATGCTGGTGGACATAGAAGACCTGACCAGGTAAAGTGACGATAGTCTATATTCGGCGAAGAGTAGTCTCCACAAGCTCTACTGAATCCGCTCACTCTAACATACTTGTCTTTCTCATTGATAGGCACGCACATAGCCATCAGAGGCACCAAGTGGAAAAAGCTGAGTCTAAATAAACGTGTCTGTCTGCACGTCGTCTGACCCCACCCACTACATGGACTGTTATAGTGTTGCTATTAAAACTCCATCTGTGCTAACCATGTCTGGAGAGCCACTTACAGTACATAGTATTAACACACCCATGATATGTTGCACCACATGACGCTGTCTAAGAAACCCAAAAACAAGCTAAAAGGATGACCATTACTGATTTCTGTATGGATGGAGATTAGTTTGTTCTGGCTTTTCCCATCTACTCAGCGTGATTAATTACGTCAGACTTCTGAGAATTAGGGGAATCCTCGTAATTCAATTAAATGCGTGAAACTTTATTTAGTAATCAGTGAACTTTGCACAATACACTCATTACTGGAAGTGCTCTGGAAAGCTGCTTTCTCCTTGTATCAGAGCAAATCATGAGCTCTTTAAATGGATTTGTTGTGTATTAACCTGAAAGAAATTATGCTTAGTTTACCTCAGTTTATAATGATCAACTTGCTCACTTATTGATGTGTCCACATCACCTGTGGTGTATCATTTGTTTCACTGGGAGCACTGTCATATCACAATTTTTCACTGGAATCCACTGCAGGAATCTAATATGTGTGCTGTTGTCATATAGAAATGATCATATATATGATTAATTTAAATCATTACAGCTGCTGCTTTTTTTTTGGTAATATTTTTAGGTCAAAGATAAAAAATGAAAAGATGGTGGCATCTTAGAATAAGCAGCCTCCTCACAGATATATGCAATGTAATTGTCTTTTTCTTATGCTTAATTTATTGATACTGAAGACAAAACTAGAAATTACGTATATCGCTAAATAATGGTTGGAGCATAATATATTTTAACTGTTTAAAAAGTTTTGGGAGAGTCTCTATGTAGCCGGCAAGATTGTGTACTTAAGGGAAGAAAAACATGCCTTGATGTGTTTCTGTGTTACCACACTCAGCTTTTTACGAATGTAATTTCATGCAAGGTGAAACTTTCTATTGTCTGCTTAGTTGATATCATACTGTATTATGATTCTAAAATAAATCCAGAAAAAATGTTTTGAGTGTCTGACTCTAATTTGTTTATATTTGGCTTAAGTTGATCAAAACTAGCATTTTAATGATTCCCAAAAGTTCACATTATGAAGAAGAGCCCATGTTACGTAATATAGACATCACATCCTCTGGTACTTTTTAAAATACGTATAGTAAAAGCTGCAGGCTAAGTTTCGCTACTAATTCACAAATTCACACTATTTTTGACACATACACTTGGGACTACCACCAGCAAAAGGGGAACATGGGGAACAGCTCTGACTAAGCTAAAAAAAAAAATAACACTATGTTCATCTAAAAACTTGTCAGATTTTATAACATAAGTTGCTATGTCATAAGGGGGGGGAAATATCTAACGGTTCTCGTTGAAATACTGTGTTCACAATTCCTTCAATTCTCATTAGCATGACAAACCATTTCCCCTCAATCTAAAAAGGGTTTGGGAAAAGTCAGAAAATGTAAAAGAATAATAAGATATTAATGAACGTGATGCAGTAATGTGAGGGCTAGAAGTGGGCAAATTTAAGAATTATGATAATTCTGCTCTCTTTTACTAAATATTCAAAACTGAGGTGTTTTTTTCATCAAACACTTTTAACTCTATCTAAAAAACTATCTAACTTTCTTTTTTAATATCTATAGGTAAAATTGATACTTTTTTGTTTAATGATGCAATGAATTCTGTCATCACTGAGCATTGTTTTTGCCACAAATGTGGTCAGCTATGAGTCACTGTGTTTGGTGACTTAAGGCCTCCTCTGAGTCATTTACATGATCTCTATGCTCACAATTCAAATGTGGGTCTTTAACTCTTTGAGGTTATGTTAATTCCAGTTTCACCATAACACTAACAAATTGACCACTGAAATCATACGACCTTGGCCTAGCACTTTTAGTTTACAGAGGTGTGAAGACATTGCTTGCCCAGGGGGGAAGTCCCCTTGATCAATTCAGAGTATAAAACACCTCAGGATGCTGGAGCAGAATCACTCAGAATTGAACTCAACAGACTTTTCCAAGATGCCGCTCATCAAGCTCTGTGAGTATTATGAAACCAGACTGAACAGTGCTTATTCTCTGCAGAAGTATGATTAATTGGGATTGTGTGTATTACCTTTTGCCAGACTTCACTTCTATCCTGCTGCTCCTGGTGCTCAGCTGTCCTATGTGGCAAGTCGGCCAGTGTTTGCCAGTGATGGGCAAAGGGCCACTGAGTGACTCCTGCGCTTCACACGCATGGATGCTCCTACAGAACATCACCGATGCCCTGGGACAGGTAAGATGGGAAAGAGAAGGGAAATTCTAAACTGTCTATGTTATCACGCTATCATGTTTTGATGTTAAATGTCTCTTCTCTAAACAGACCCAACTCTTCTGTGAGCAGAATGTGGAGCTAAATATGTTGACCAACACCCCATCTGTGTGCACACCACAGGTACAAATGAAAAGTTCACATTAAGATTCAGTATACTGAGAGGAAAATCATACCGTTAAAAGTAGTGAAAATAGATTAATCCTAATGCCTCCATGTATGGTGAAATTTAAAAGCTCCTTTATCGTAGTTTCTTCATTATTTTTGTTGCTTTTCTGATTTTTTTTATATCCAATTGTCTCATAGGAATCTGCATGCCCTGGAACTCCCAAATCACAATTTGATAAGGTAAAATGTTGTATTCAGAAAAAAAATACTGCTGAGTTAGATCTTATTTATATGAAGTGAAATTGTCGCATGATTCATGTTAAAGCTTTAAACGACCCTCAGCAGACTACAGATGATATGTCAGGGCTGTTCATCATCGGCTCTCATTTACTGCCAGAAATTGTATGTGTCGCCTCAGTGATTTTGATTGCTGTTTTCCCATCCAGGAGTCATGTGTGGCAAACATTGAAAAGGATCTCAGTCATTACTACAAATTCCTGGCAGCTCAGCCAGACCCAGAAGGTTTGCTTGGTTCAACTGTTCTGCTTAGCCTCACAGAACTCATGCAGGTAAGATTTTCCTCTTAATTCAGAATCACTGTCGGTGCTATTTCAGTTCAATTTCCTCCAAAATTGATCTGATTCTAAGAAAAAAAATGACTTAAAAATTTTTTTTTTTAACCTTTTTCTATTCAAATAAATTTGAACTACAAAAATATTAAAACAAAAATAATATATATAATAATTAAATAAAACATAATAAAGGGGATTTTTTTTGTTTTTTCTTTGCCCATTAACAGAACTGCTTCAAGTCGCCCCTGCCAACAGTGTTGGACTTAAATGAGGTAAGATATTACAAGATATTATGAGAAATAGGCTTCTGAATATAATCATGAAAATATAAAAGACCACTGATTTTCATACAACCATAATGGTGCCTCTGTGTTTCTTTAAGGCTCCTGTGAATGATGCGAATACCTACATAGAGAGACTGAACCTCTGCAAAGTCCTGAGAGGCTTCCAGGTCCGCACTGTCACAATTAACAGAGCCATCAGCTACATGAAGTCTGATGTTAACTTTAAGTGAATTATCACTTAAACTATTTCAGAAAGCTACACAGAACCACTTTACATGCAAAATGCCAAGCCCCCCCAAAAAAACTAAAGTAACAGTTATATGTTACATTCACATAATCTACTTGTGGCAACGAACACTGACGTCTACTTTATCGTTACCTTTTCTAAAGGATACATAAGCGTGAGCATTTGTTTTTGTTTAACATCGTGTGAAAAATATATTTAATGAATTTGTGCTGTCTATTTATTATTTTATTAAGGACTATTTATTTTAAACTATTTATTGTCATGTAATTTACTTGGTTCCAAGAATATTCAAATAAAGATGTTTCTGCATTAAACCTGCTGGTTTTCTTGTTGTTTCTTCTTGTCTGACTGCTGGACACTCTAAAAAGTCATGTGCACTAGATCTATGATCCTGGATAACAAGTCAAATTACAACCAATCTTAATGAGCATCTCAATAAACCTTTTGACCTGCCAACAACACCAGTAGCTCATAAATTGCAAAAAAATCCTATATATATTTTAGAGAAGCAGGTAAGCAGCAGCCCCCTGATAACCAGGTGTGAAAAATAAAGGTTTTGTTTAAAATTTAGTTTCTGTTTTTATTCCACCTATGGCCAGTGAAATATGCATAAATGACATTTGTGGGTTCTGAGGTTGAGAAAACCCTATGATGCATTTACCACTGAAAACACACCACTGTATGTTAAAAGAATGTTAAGGACCATTGTAAGGCAATTGTGGATAAGACAATATGAACATGTAAACATTTTTCTTTTCCAAAACTCCCGATACTCCTGATACTGTTGTGAAACACTTATCACTAATCTAATAGATCTAACAACTTTTGCAGCAAAAGAAAACAACTTTTCAAACGCAGATGGATAACACATCTATCCATGTATTTCCAGAACCGCTTGTTCCCAAAGGGCAATTTGGAATGTCCAATCAACCTAACATGCAGATTTTTTGGATTGTGGGAGGAAGCCGGAGTACCTGGGGAGAACAGATGGATAACCATAAATTATATTCAAACTCAAAAGGTACCCACTGTAATTTACATACAATTTACGTTCAATGTTGACTTAACTGTTTTCTGTGCCTGTACAAAATGTTTAGTCCACAATCACATTAATCCTTTAAGTTCACTCGTGAAAGCATTTGCCATGCAAATCAACATCTGATGGACATTCTAATATTCCAAATCATCTACACAGAATTTGCTTCAGCAAAACTCTTTCACTACATGTTTTAAATTAAATACTTCACATTCATACAAATATTGGAGGGAAACTATGGCCGCTAACCCAGTGAACTGCTTAGGTTTCATAAGATATATGTAAGTAAGCACAGATTTGACAAATACATTGTTTTCAGATCATTTAAAGTAATCCCTCTCAGCAGATATAAAAAGCACTTAAAAACCTATACTGATTTTTCAGCTCTTAAGCTTGATTTAGCAAGCTTTGTGGAAGCTATGTTTCTATTAGGGAAAAAAAAGAACTTCTGGTTATGGAAGGATATATTATTGTGAGAATGCATCAACACATATTAAAATACAAAGCAATAACTGGTGGGATTTGCACGAACCTATAATTTGGCTCTAAGGCCAAAAGTTTACTTGGAGTAAAGCTTTGGGATTTAACAACATTGCTATCATTAAGATATAGTTTTCTTTCATATTTGCCAAAAAATATATATGAATATATATATTTATATATTCAAAGCTGAATAACACTGAGGAAAAACGTCAAAAATAAAAGCTGATGGTCCTCTGCTGCTCAGGTAAAATAATTTGACTGCCGAATACTCAGTTTACTGAGTTGATGCAGTTTTAGCGCCACCTGGTGGGACGCTGGGTAAACATCATGTATATAAAAGTCACACACAATGGCCTGGGCAATATCAAATAATCATTCATTTAACGCATCAAATAAAAACGCTTTTTTTAAAAATGTGACTTATTTAAGGTTTCCTTCCAACTCGTTCATTTGAACAGCTGCAGTGAGTGGGTTGAACTTTGCCCCCAGGTGCATTTAAAGACGTCTGATCACCTGCAGCTGCGCTTTTATTTCCAGTGCCGCCCGGCCCCGTCCCGTTACTCCCCCTGAAACGCGTCTGAGAATGGACTGCAACCTGCGACGCGTCGTTTCCTGGTGGATCGTCATTTTTCATTCAGCGTTCACCCTCACAGAATCTCGGCTATACCGAGGCCCGAGCGCTGCGCACTTCCAAAATCCGGTCAGGGCGCACGAAAAAATCCAACCCCGGCTGTACTCGCTCGAACGGAAGCAAAGAGTGGAGCTCGAAGCGCGGCCTCGACCCGTCGTGGTCAGGTGCCACCCAGGCTCGATGGAGGTCGTGGTGCGGGCTGACCTGTTTGACTCGGGTCTGAGGGTGGACGGGGCGCATTTGAGACTCGGTTCAAACCCTCCGAGCGACGGCGGGGAGTGCGGAGCGGTCCCATCGGGACAGGAGGAGTTCACCCTCTTGACCTGGCTCACCGAGTGTGGAACCAAACTCTCTGTAAGCCCAGCTGCCTCCGGGGTCCAGAGTCGTTTAGGCGAAACCGCTTCTACACGTTTTTAGTAAAACTCTTTCAATTAGTCAACAGAGGAGAAGATCGTCTATTCCAACGTCCTGATCTACTCACCTGAACCCTCCTCTGATGGGCTGCTCAGGCTGGATGGAGCCACTATTCCTGTTGAATGTCACTATGAGAGGTGAGTGAGGCTCTATCGCTTTTAACCCAGGCTCCTGTTGCGTTATTTTACTTTTAAGAGGGCTCTAACGTGTCAGTCATACAAAATGCAAAAGTGTTTTAACAGGCTTGCTCGTGTCTGTTTTAGGAGATACATGGTGGGTAGCAGTTCTCTGTATCCCACCTGGATTCCTTTGATCTCCATGACCTCCGTAGATGGCCAGATAGACTTCACTTTTCAAATTATGACAGGTATGAAGAGATTCTTTTCCACCCTATGCAATTTTAGATTTGTGAAAAAAGATTCAAGATACTTGTATCACAGTTTTGAAAAGGATAGTTTGGTTTGCTTTGTTTTGTTTTTTTAAATATAGATGACTGGCAGTCTGACAGGGGATCTTACACATTTTACCTGGGTGATCCCATTCATTTTGAGGTGTCCGCCATTATGGGTAACCACATGCCTCTGAGAGTGTATGTTGACCACTGTGTTGCCACAACAACTTCTGATGCAGAGGCAACACTGAGATACGACTTTATAGAGAATCATGGGTAAGTTTCAGGCTGAACTTGTACTTGTATATAGATGAAGACTCCATTTCAATGGAACTGTTATCAATCCATTGTCTTTTTTCTCCTCCCTTGCCACACCAGATGTCTTACTGACGCACAACTGACAAAATCCAACTCGCATTTCCTCCCAAGAGTCGAGGAACACAAGCTGAGGTTCCAGTTGGATGCCTTTAAGTTCTACCAAGAGCCCAGCAACGAGGTTGCTGTTAATTTTTTTTTTTTCTCTTTTAGTTTCTTACAACTTGACAGTTGGCAACATTAAATTGATATATAACTGTTACCTCAACCATGTCTCTTTTCAGTTTATTCTCAGTTGATTTTACAGATTTCCCTGGGTTATAATTCTTAAATAATTCTTTATCAGAACTATGACTATTTGATTGTGTTTTACTCCAGCATCTGTGTCCCACAGGTCTACATAACCTGCCATTTGAAAGCTGTTCTGGTCACGTTGCCAGTAAGCTCTAAAAACCGGGCCTGCTCTTTAATCAACGACAGGTAAATTTCGCTTTCGGTTGTCTCAAGAGTGCAATCTGAAAATGTTTTGCCGAATTAAAATACCAGCAAAATACAACATAGCATCTTAAGATTTTAGTTTTCAAGAGGGAATTTTATTTTCTTTAAACCTGAGAAATATTCTCCTCTCTATCCAGATGGCAGTCCGTTGATGGCAATGATCAAGCTTGTAGAAGCTGTGATTCTTCCCAGTGGGTGGAGGAACCTCAAACCACCAAACCTCCTAAAGCTACCTTGAGCGCTGAAGCATGGACCTCTACAGTGTCCAAGGAAACTTTAGCCCCCAAAAAGGCTGAATACCGTCCAGCCAGTTACATTAGTTTTAATCCACTGCACAAGGGCCAGCAAGTGAAACCATCTGAAAAATTCATTAAAAGCAACATGGACCACAAAAAACGTGAGTACAATTACTTCTTTTTAAATGTATTTATTTTTTACTTCTCACAAGTTGCCATTAGCTCTATCATTCACAAGGATGTAAAATACCAAATGGAACAGATGCCAAACAAAGCTGTTTACTTGAGAAATCTGACAAATGTATGCAACTGCAAAAGATGCTGCACAACTTTAAACAAAGACCTTCTGTGATTTGTTTTACAGAGCAAACCATCCAACTGGGGCCTCTTACTGTACTGCCAGAGCATAAATATGTCACCAGCGCCACAGATTACAAAACAGTACTTTCACAAAAGAATAAGCCCACATAAGACTTTGTTATACCTGACTGTAGAGTGTGTGTGTGGAGGGGGGGGGGTGGAGGGGGGGGGGATTTCACTGCTCCTAATTGAATGACAGTTATGTTTGAAAATTACTCAAGATTAAACTGTCTTATGAATACTTTTGTGGCTTTTTCCCCCCCATCATAGGAACAAATCTGACCCACTGTTGAATACATTTTGTTACAACTGATGTATCTAATAATGCTTCCTTTTTTTGTTTTTTGTTTTCCTGTTTGAACCATACAAAGATCAAATGTGCTGTAAATCTCCAGTGATTTCTCTGTGGCCTCAGCAAACAATTGGCTCTGGGCTGTAAGCGATTAAACCCATATGTATGTCAAAAATTATGCATCCTTCTTATTTCTGAAAATCATCCATCTACTGTAACATGATACTTGCTGTTGTCAATTGAGAAGATTTGCAGACATGCTATTAGAGAGCACTTCCTTCCATTACTACCCACAACCTAATCAGGTAGTCACAGTATTGATTATCTCTTGATGCTATGATGCAACAAATTGTTGCCTATGTTTGCCTCATCCAGTAAACCCATTACCCTGGCTTGTTTCTTTCTCTAGCGTCTCCCTTAAGCCTGATTGTACATTTAAAAGGGAATCTCGGGTTATCGGTAATGGAGCAGCTGTTTGTATTTTTACCCAAACCTATCAGTTTCTGCAACAATCACTTTCCAAAAGTGGCACCACTTATAGCTTCCCAAAGACGGATCCACCTACATGGAAGTCGATCTAACCGTTGCAGCCTTTAAGAGATGACCTTAATTGACCAATCCACACGAAGTGGTCCTGGAAATGGAAATTCTCCGCACTTTCGCCAGAAGCGACGCACAGCGCCGGGTGCGTCAGCACCTCGGACAGCGCCCTTTATTGTTTCCTTTTCTGGGTGTGTCGGACTCTGTCCAAGGTTCTGACGTGCCCAGCCACTTAAGGCTGCTTTCTTTGAGGTCCCCTCCCACTTTTAGGTCTCATGGGGCCAAAATGAGCTTCTTCGATGCATCTATAGTCCATTTCTTGTGCGCCTCTTAACTTCCAGACCATTTGTTTACGACTCTGAAGGATGTTATCAGCAGGCGCCTTTAAATCTAAATAATACATCAGGACAGAAGAGATAATGTGAATACAACTGTTTTCTAGATGCACATTTTGGTTTTGGACTTTTCTCCATTTTACTATTTTATTTTTCTGTGCATTTTCATAAACTCGGTTGCACTTTGTTACTCGTTCAAGTGATTTTAAACGCGCCGTGGGTTTGCAGAAAGTGAATGATGCCTCTGCGTCAGTGTTTCCATCCAGGCTTCTCTCGGCGTAACATCCACACGTAAGAAGGACTCTCCAGCATCCCGCTTTTCATCCCATCGACTGTCACTTGATCGTCCCCTCACGTTTGAGACAATGTTCTTCAGCAGATGGCAGGCGGTAACGATTTTAAGTTTTTGTCTCCTGGACCACACGCTCCTTTATACCATCGTCAGATGTGGACAAGACATTTGTCGGAATGACCAGATCTGCTGCTCACACGGAAATGCGACAGTCGTCACTTGTTGCAAGCAGATTGTTGACCAGACTTACTACAACATCGCCATGGTCACCCGGAAACTTTCCGGGGTGCTCATCATGCTGCTTCTCTTCGCGATAGGATACTTTGTCCAGAGAATGTTGTGCTCCAAATCTAGGCAACCCACTCCTCCACTGACCGGACACCCAACGGCTACAACATCCCAGGAGATGCTCATGGAGAGCTGTACCCCGGACAGTTTGGTTGATCCAGCTCCTTTCCCTCAATTACCTTCATACAACGAGTGCAAACGTCTCCCAACTTACGAGGAAACAGTCCGCGAAGAGAGCCAAGCAGGACCGTCGTCCACTGTGTGGACAGCAACATCACGGGGACGCCAAGCGAACTGAGCGTTGGTTTGTTGTTTCCAAAGTCGTTTTTGTAACAATGAGGCAATCGCTAAATGATTGTATTCCCCTATGTGTATAAGTGGAACACCCCCCCCCCCGCCCCTCCCAATGTTCCAATGATTTCAATGAACGTGTTCATCTTATCAGGAAAGCTTGACAATTGTTAACAGTGAACGATGGCAGAATAATGGGCTACTATGACAAATAACAGTATCCTTTCTGAATGCCTTTGATCAACTCATAGTTTCCTTCAATGTGAAAGTGATTGTGTCAATTGGCACTTTCATTTATCAAGAAATGCGTAAAGTAAATCAGGGAAAGATATTTTGGGTACAGAAAATAATTGCATTTTCTAAACGAAATGTATATGTTAAAACTAAGGCAAAATGTTATGATCACTGCAAATGTATCTAAGAATAATAATAAAAACCTATAGTTCCACATATGTTTGTTGATGTATTTTGTTTTACAGCGATGCCCTATTTAAGCCGTTTAAGATAAAAGCTTGGAAGTCACTGTCCTTTTAATGCACAACAGCTTTAATGGTACCCTTGTAAAACAACTTTCAATATGATAGGGCTAAATGCACACCAACCTCTGAACGGATGTCATGAGATTAAACCAGCGACGCAAATGTCTTGAAACGATTTTTATTGTGGGTAAGAATGAATCCAAACAATATTCAGAACCAAGTTTTAAAAATCCATTTGGATGTTGTCCGTCTGAAAAATGGCACACGCCATCTAAATAAACTCTAATGTTTACTGTTCGATCGGAGGTAGTGCACCGTTTCCTTGATGTTGACTGCTCCCGCCTCCGAGGGGAGTTTCACCATCTGGACCAGTCGTTTGAAGGCCTCTTCCACTCCAAACCCGGTCGAAGCGGAGCAGGGCTGCACGAACCAGTCCCGACCCGAGCAAACCTTTCTCAGGTTGAACCTGTCTTTGAGTTCCGTGACGGTGAGCGCTCCGCTCACGTCCTGCTTGTTGGCCAGCAGCAGCAGCGGGCGGCCCCGGAGCTGGTCACTGCGCAGCGTGTTCTCCAGCTCGTTGCGCGCCTCCTGCAGACGCTCCGTGTCCGCGCTGTCCACGACAAACACGACGGCCGCGGTGTTCTGGTGAAAGTCCTGCCAGTGAGGCCGCATCAGTCCCTGACCACCGACGTCCCACAGGGTCACGGAGATGTTCTTCCTGCTCTTCCTGGCATCGAGCATTTCCACGTTGAAGCCGATCGTCGGGACGGTGGTGACACACGCGTTGTGTTTCAGCTTGTAAAGAAAAGTGGATTTTCCGGCGTTGTCCAAACCGAGAAGTAGAACTTGCACTTCGGGTTGCTTGGAAACAAGATGCCCCATGGCGAGAACTGACAGAAAAACGCTCCCCTCAGGTGGAACCGTCACATCTTCTCCCCTTTGACGCAATGTTTGCTCAGTGCGTAGCCCGGAGTTTAATGGATAAGCCATTAGCTGCCTGCTGACTTCAACGCACTACTCAACGATAAGGCGCCACACCAGGGACAAAGTTTGCATCCGAACGTATCACAAGTTCAGTTACAGTATGCAATTCCAAGTGCAATCACTCTAAAGTGATTTATTCCATTCTAAACGCTGAATAACCATTTTAAATGCCAACCCATTCTTGTTTCATGTTGTTAGAAGAGATTACTTTAATTGACTTTGTAAGAGTGATACATAAAGTTAATTTAATTCCTGATGTCTTTATAAATAACATTTCAAGAGCTTTGAGATATGTGAAGATAGATAAGTAAGCAGAACAACAATAGCTTGGTTAATCAATATTTTACCAGCTATAAAACATATATATATTCAAATAATCACGACGCATACGAAAAAATATACTTTTAAAAAAAGTAGTAGAAATAAATAAAATCCCAAAATATCGTCTTAAGATACAAACAGTGATATCAAACCATGTTGTTGGCTTCACACGTTAGTGGACAAGTCAATGTTGACACCCTGTTGAAAAATGTTGAACCAGTTTCTCTCAGATCTAACCTTCTGTTTCCATTTTTACCCTAAAAAAACCCTACAGACCTCACGATATCACATTCAATCTGCCGTCAATAACAAAATACTTGAATAAAAGAGAAGGAAAAATAAATTACGGTCAGTCAGTTGTTTGAAGAGTTGGTTAAGACGGATGGATTTACCTTAAATGGGCTGTTTACCGTATCCAACATTTCAGATGACTTAATCCCAGCTCCCCTCTTTTCTTTAATCACCTTGGCATATCTCTTAAAGGTGATTACTTCTTACGTTTCTAACCCAGGTGTCTGAGTCTTGATAACATCGGTCATATCAGCACGATGTGACAGTGGCTCCAAAGAAAACACGTGAACTTTCTGCTCCTCTGACCATCTCTTTGTCAGACTTTGTGAGATTCTTTAAAGTTCTCACAAAACCCTTAACTAAACACCGTGGTCACATCAGCCAAAATAAGCATCACGGAAGCCACTGAAGTTTTCAACCATTAGACTAGTGACATCTTGAGTGCACCACGATGCGCGCCTCGGCTCCCGGACGCAGCTTAAGCGCAGCGTGGTCTGCTGATTTGCAGCACGTCTGGTTGATTCTTCTGAATAAATCTGAATACATTTCGTGGAGTAACCCACTGAGGTTTGGATCAGGATCTGGTCCATTTTTCTCTGGGCTTCACCCACACGCCGCCGGTAGGGTTATCCATCACGTACACCAGTCCCCCACTGTCACGGCGACTTAGTGGCCAGGGGTCCGCTGACTTCTCCGGCATCCGGACAGAAGTTGCCAGAGCGGTCGCCTTCTTTTGAATGCGGACAACGGGGTCTGGGGTCGAGCACATGTCCGCTTCTTGACACATGTCCATTTCACCAAGGCGCTGGGAAACCACGCGGGCTTCAATGGAGGATTTGGAGCCGTGCTGTCCCATGTTTTCTCGAAATTTAAATGATCCTGAGCAATATCCAAACGTTCTGTACGTTTTTTTTGTTAGCTGGTTAAAGAGAAGGGGCTGCCATGGAGTTGTAGACTCACTAGTCTCGCTTATAAAGCAGCAGCTCCCCTCGATGCGGTGTAAAGCCTTCCGGGAAGACTGGACGCACTCGCTTAATGAGTTGTTGGACGTCAATATCAAGCAGTTATGCATTCGGATCAGCTTAAGTTGGAGTTATTCTGGGCATTTCCACCTGCTGCAGTCCGTCTCTACATTGACAGCACTGAGCGGTTTCGAGTTGCGCGCTCTCGCCGGGTGCTGCGGATGGGCGGAGCTGCGTTCGAGGCCAGGCATGGAGACAGCGTTATTTGTGGAAGTATCACACATTCTTGAGATATTACGCGTTGTTCTACTTTAATATGTTTGCAGAAGACTACATTTACCATAGGCATTTGTATTCTTACAAGAGCATCATTGTTGCTCCACTATGAAAGGCGCTAAACATTAAAGTGCTTCAGGACCCCTGCCAAATGGAGCCAGCAACAACTCAAAGGAAAATGAACATGAGTAACTAGGGTCAAAGTAATCAAGATTATATATATCCATTTATATACTTGAGAAATATATGCTCAAGGTGAAGGATTAGGGCTTAGATATAATAAAAACTAAAAGAAGATACATATTTCACTTGAAAGAGTTTGTTTAATACTGATAGATTACATAGAGCATATTTTTCATGGTGAACATCCAACCACAGGTTGATCATAGACGGCTTCTCACAGTAAGATGATGTTTTGTTTCGTTTTTTTTATTATAAACTTCTGCTAATGTACAGAAGGACATAAAATAAACATACAATATGCTGATTTGGCAATCTGCCCGACATCCAAAAACAATAAATAAGGCATTAGGTATGATATTAAATAAAAATGTATCTCATCCACCATTACAGCAGATGAAAGGTGATGGTACACAGTGGTAACAGTTGAACTAAAAACAGTAGTAAAACAAGTACGGCTTACTGGAACAGTCGTTGATAAGTTGACGGTGCCAGTTGAATTGCTTCAAGAGCATATCATATTTCTAATTACTAGCATTCTGCCTGCAGCTGTAAAGCTCATGATGAGTCATCTTTGAGTCACTTCAAGCACATCAAGACTTCTGTGCTTTCCAGGTCAACAGGCAGACACCAGAATCCAGTGACAAACACTGCAAGTTTCCCAATCATGAACATGGATAAGCCAAAGCACATGCCCTGCTGCAGATGGTGAAAACAAAACCATTTAAGGAAACGGTTCACATTGGTTCCATAACATGAGGTGAATGGTTCTGAATTAGGTTTTACATACATTAAAACCCTCCTGCATTTCAGGGGACAGACAGTGTTAGCGTTGGCTGATATGTAAGAATTAACTTTCAAAATCATGTACCTCTGAACATTGCATTTTCAATGCCACTTGTGTACGTGGTGTTGGTTAACCCTTAATTTCTTTTACGAGTATCACAAGTCTGCGAACTTTAAAATTCAGACTTCAAAGGAAACTTCCGTCTTGCTGTAGATGACTTAGGTTTTCACCCACTTTTAGGTTGTCACCCAGCATGAGTCGATGATGAGCTAAGGCTCAAACTTCACACAATTATCACGCACCACTTAAATATGCAGCTGTTCAGTGTTTCACACTCAGAAGTTCAATTTAGAGGTGACATCAAAGATGATCTAAGGTATGGATCCACTGGAGTGTTTTTTTTTTCCAACTTGACAAAATAATTCAAGTTCACTGAAAACTGAATAGACGCAAACAACACTTAAGAGAGAATCACGGAAATGCCAGAAGCTGGGAGGTGTTTTAGCAGTTGCATGTTCAGCACCTTCCTTTAGTTATACAGTCATTCTTAAGTAGGCACAACTTTAAGCCTCCTCTGAAAAAAAGCCTCCAGTGGAGCCTTACCATTCGTGTGCGTGTGTAGTAAACAATCACAGCCTAATGTGTGCTGGTCCAGAGAAACCCCTGTGTTTTAGTCCTAGTACTGTACTTCATTTTTCTCAGGAGGTCATCATTTTATAGAAGATACTCATGGTATCTGTGATTAAATGCCCTTTTCTTATTGGTGTGAGAAAATAAATCTTTATTTTAAGTGTGAGTGCGCGTGTCTGTATGTGTGTACTTGTCAAATCCTTCAGTTTCCCCCCCGTTCTCCTGTAATCGGAAGATATTGAAAAAAAAATCATACCGATCGAATCACGAGCTTTAAAGGCGACCCCAACTTAGTCACCCGCCTTGCTGCTGCCCCTCGCTCCACTTTTAAACTTCACCACCATGACGGTGATGTTGTCGGGGCAGCCGCGGTAAAACGACTGCAGGACGATGCTCTTGGCTCCGAAGTGGGGCTCGTCCAGACGCTCGCGGACAAACCTCACCGCCTCCTCATTGCTGAAGGCATCCCACAGCCCGTCAGACGCCAAGATCATGAACTCTGGCTGTAGTTTGTCCAGGTCAAAGGTCATTATGTCAGGATCGGGGATGACCACGTTGAGGTTTTTGAGCGGGTAGTCCCCCAGGGACCGTGACATAGCTAGGATCCCCTGGACTCTCCAGGACCCATTAAAACTAATAAAACCACCTGGAAATAGCAAACAAGAAAAGGTTGAAAATATCTGTCAGTTATAACAAGCATGCACCCACAGAGGGCAGTGAATGGCACTAAAACCAGGGGAGGTATAAAAACAAGTGCACAGTGTTCATGCTTTATGGGATCGTTTTATCTACCTGCCCTTTTGATCCTCTTGCGTTCTTTAAGCTGATAGGGTTTGTGGTCATGTGACAGCGCAATGGCATTCCCATCTTTGTCACACAACACACCTCGTGAGTCTCCAACATTGGCCACTGTGAGCTCTCTGTCGGACAGCAGCGCCATCAGGCACGTTGTTCCTGCCAAGGAAGTACAGGATTCTACATAGTTAAATATGATTGTGGAACAAAAAAATTGTTGATGTCTTTCTTAAGAAAAAAAAGGAAATTATATGTTGTATATTGGAATCTGGAAGTGAGCGAACATCACTATGACCTTTAAATGTAACTATTTTTAATGTAAAAAGAGTTATTTGGTAAAAAAAAAAGAAGAGAAAAATTATAAAGATATTGGAAAATGCTAACACTAAACAGGCCAAAATATTAATTGATATCTCTGTAATACAGGAATTATGAAATCATGTTTAAATAAGCAAATAATTTATGGTCAAGGCCTGTATGAACTAATGTATAAAAGCGTGGTTATGCAAGACAGGAACTGGATTCTGCATATTTTGCTAGTAGTAAAGCAGAAAAAAACACATTTAGATAACCTTATAGTGTACTTTGCCAAAACATTTTTTTTCTTGCTATTTTTATCTATTTTTTGTCTACATCATTGACAGTTGTTGACTCTTGATACAGTTCCAACATTGTTCCCACCGTCACTGAACACCATAAATAATTCACTGTGCTTCTTAGAAATGCGTCACATCTTGTAAAGGAAATATGTTATATCATATCTTATGGGTAAAATGTAATTCAGAGGATATTTTGCAGAAAACCTTCAATTTAGAATTCTTATTAAGTGACCATATTTTATGATCTCTGTATTTTCTAATGATGAATGTATTTTGGGGCATTTTTATCCGACAATCTCAGTCTGTTTGCGTAAATGTTTCAGAACGCTTTTCCTCTACAATATGCTGCTTGATGTTTAGAAACATGATGTTACAACCTCTTCCTGCCACCTTCCATCTCCCTGCTGACCTGCTTCATCATGGTTGGCGGAGAGCTTGTCCACCATCTCGCGATCCACAGTCAGGATGCGTTGTTCCAGAATGCTGGCGTAGTTGACAGTGTTTTCCCTCTTCTCTCTCTCAAAGGCCTGCAGCTGCTGCTTCAGGGACTCCGGCAGGTGGGCCTTCACATAGTCAGCTGCAGCCTGTGATGGGGAGGAAGTCAGAGGGGCGAAGAAGCCACATTAGGGATGAGACAGAGGATGCAGAAGAAGTAGAGGCAGGATGCAGACGATGCTGTTAAAAAAAAACAACTCAAATATCGAGGCTCAGTTTTGTGTCGATGGCACACAGAAAAAAGCTAAAAAATATACTTTACAAGCACTCAAACCGAACTGCCGAGTCTTTCTAATTGAAAACATTAAGTAACATAGACTAAGCATGACCAGGTGAATACATGTAAACATCATAGAAACAGTATTTCTCCTCTCAGTAATCATATGTGGCGTTATCATATTTGAATGTTTTCAAACAGAAAGCAGTTTGTTCTTTACCACATTCAGAGGTTTCTCATTCTCTGATTAATTAGCCTGCGCTGTACAGTAGAGAAAGACCTCATTTAGAGAAGTACTTTTTCGTACCAAATAGCAGGTGCTCTCGGCTGAATTATTAAACAGCCCCCTCCTCTTCCAGCCTGTACTCCTCTGCTTCTGTCCTCATTTCCTCTGCCAAGATTTCCATTAAGTTAATGCTGTCAAATAAAATCTAATATAGGAAAAATGTATTTCATCTCAATGCCTGTGTGTTGCCTTCCCATGTGCAATCATGGTGCAACAGCACCAATACAAGAGCTCATGTTACATAAGATAAATTTGAATTTTCAGTCTTCACAAAGTGTTGCAAAAAAGATGGGAGGGGGGGGCTGCCTCTAGCCTTTCATTCTTTTATGTTTTGCTGAACAAGTACTTCGGCACTTATCTAATTGGAGAATTGCACTTAAGAGGGCTTGGATAAAAAAAACAGCTACCACCGGAAATGTTTCATTGCAGTAAAAAGCCCAAAATGCGGGGTGGGTGGTTAAAACACTCATTTCCTTTGTTCTCAATGCAAAACCATGAACCATTTAAGGTTTGAGTCTCAAGCTTTAGTCTTTAAAAACATTAGTTAGGAAAACCAGCAGCTTCCTGCACTGACTTTTGCATATTAAGGACCATAACTCCTGCTTCAATAAGCACTGCAGAAAAAAAAGAGAGGGGTGGGGGAGTGTCCAAGGAATTATCCGCATATTTTCTGTGCCAGGACACACTGCACTGAGAGACAGCCCGCTCCATTTGTCCATAACTGACTAAGCAGAATCCCATAATGAAAGAATGAATGAAAGTGCTTGCCTTACCATTTTTATCTATTTATGACCATACAACTGTCCTATAAAAAGGAAATGCAGAACATTTATCCTGCAGTTTGATCAGCTCTGATGGATGATCCTTAACTCTTCCTCTAATTAATTACTTCACATTCCTGGTCAGGGGAGATTTACAGGCTAAAAATTTTTAGTCTGCAAAATTGAGAGTATTTCATTTAAAGATTAAGGTCAAAGCCTGGTGGAAATTGAAGATATGTCATAGCATGGACTGCCAAGTCCCAACCGATCCCACAAAAAAAGAGTAATACATTTTTTTTTCTTAGCAAAGAGAGGGAAAAAATATCAAAGCATTTTGACATTTTTAAACCGTTTCAAAAAGAAAATTTTAACAGAGACAGACATGATAAATAAAGGCTATTGAGGCAGAAAAAGACAAGGAGGTCGCATACAACAAATCTGCTCTGTTAAACACCATGTTTGTTGTCAGCGTCTGTTTGACTCTGCTGGTTTTATTAATATATTAGCATTTGCTTTGCAAGTCAAATATAGCAAATAAGTTTGGAGTAACAGCTGAACAAAACAAGTTCGTAGCAAAGAATATTTCAATCTTATCCCCTCGTATTTCATTCCTCGACTCACTGAGATACTGGCATGAAATTAAGAGTGGCTATAATATAAAACTTTGAAATCAATAATATCAGATTCCCAAGCTCCAGAACTTTACTCTAAACTGTGAATCAAACCTCACTAAAGTGTCTACAATCTGCATCCACTGCAGAGAAGTCTCAGAGCTCAATGCCTTGGACAGTCTCCAAAATCTTTGGAAAAGGATACAAATTTTCCAATTATTTACTTACAAAATATATTGTAAAGCTTTACCGAAGCTTCCGCGAGATGCTGTAAAACTCTTTAAAGGGATATTCTAATTCACCCTTTTTCTTTGGACACTGAAAGCTCACCGGTCTCTATTTTTGTTCCAGCTTCAGCCCTGGAGGAACTGTCAAATCACATTTCATCAGAGCTCAGTTGCAGCATTGTCGGTGGCCAAAGATTGCCCGCAGTCATCAGCTTTTTAAAACTACATCTGTGGTTAAACAACAGGAAACAGAGGGAATCTGTGTCCAGGTTGCTTTAATCTTTTGGCCAGACTGAAGCTTAGAAATATTGGCCTTTTTCTTCAGACTCACAATCAGAATAAAAGTGCATATCTTAACTTTTTCTTTTTATGACGAAAGGCAAAGTGTTCCGAAATCGTAGGCTAATATAAACAGCACCTAAATATTCAGAAAATGTATTTTCTTTCTTTGCTTTTCAAAAGGATCATGAATGGGGGTATAAAAAGATCAAATAAGGACTCATTGCCTGTATTATTTTCTCAGTTGTGTGGCACTACTGGCATTTTTTAAATGTCTTTATGTTTTCCAAAGACAACACAACTGATTGATTTTTATTTGACTTATTATACAGTGCGTCCCATACTTGAACGTCTCTGGGACAGATGGTGGAACAAACAGTCTTCAGGCACCCATGAGAAACAACTGACCCTTGACAACACCCCCAAAGGGGGAGAAAGAAGCACAACCACACTAAGTACACACACAAACACACACCAACACACACACAAAGCTTTTGTCACAACCCAAAGTCAATTCCCTGAGTGGTACGGGGATTGTGGAGGTATTCACACAATGCTGGAGTGAGGAGGGGAAGTCCTGTGTTTGAGAAGTGGGGTGAGCCATGAGCAAACCAAATCCGACTCTTTAAGTCAACAAAAAATGTCTTCAACGTGGAAAAATGTCCGTTTTATTTGTTGTCTCATTACAAACATTTAACATGATCTATTATTCAAAGTCTGTGGTTTCATGAGCCACTGCGGGCTTTCAACTAAGATGCAAGGACTCTTTAGAATAAGGACTCAAAGGGATCTGAGTTATCATTTTTTTGTTTGTTCTCAGGAAAAAACATAAAACTTCCCGTCTTGCCCATAAAATCTGAGGTCCAGCCCGCAGTAGGAGAGCTTTTACTGCATCAACACAGAATGCAGTAAATAAAAGGGGCCCGCATGCGTAACCTTTCCCTCCCGGCTTACCTCTCCGCCGTGCCCATCAAATATCCCGAATATCGACGGGTGGCTCTTGTTGGTGATGTCGGTCAGCACCTCGAATCGGTCCTCCATGTGGTCTCTCCTCCCCTGTATCGAGTACACGGCCACGTTGTTGTTCTTGAACTCCCACGTCTTGGAGAACTCTGCATCCAGGATACTGAGGCCTCCCAGACGCTCGTTCTGCATCATCTCGGCCACTTTTCCCTTCACCATCTTCACGGCATCCCTGCTGGACTTGACGATGGTTTTCACCTCGTCGGTATGGAAGAAGTAGCTCCACAGCGCCAGGCTTATGCACAACAGAAACAATGTCTCAGGCCTGAGGAGAAAATAACGCATGATCCGACCCAGAAGAGACAAGAGCGTCATTGTGTCTCCTATCATCACACGCAACCAAACTGCAGTTTGACTCCCCCCCCTTTTGCACAATTCACTCCATCCGCCTCGCGGAACCACAAAGAAATCGATTCACTCCGATGGCAGACCAAAAACGCTCCGGTCCGGCGTTTTAAAAAGCCTCCCCGAGTTCTGCTTTTTCTACCTCGTTCGAGCACATTTACGCACGGTGGACGGTTCGCCTCCAAAACGCCCGGGCTGAGAGGAGAGGCAGAACCGGGCGAACAGGCCACTGTGGGTGACTCTGTTCGGTGTCTTGGCCCCCTATCCTCGGCTCCCCGAGCAGCTGCAGGATGATCGCCCACGACCCATTGTCGGATGACGGACTTTTTGGTTTAGAGCAGCCCTGAGCGGAGACATGGGAACCGCCGGGAGACGAGAGTCAAGCCTCGGGATTGGGGATGCGTCGTCCTTTTTCCGCCGCTGACCCCGTTTCTTCGCATCAACATGATATTTTTCACACACAAGCCTCCATTGGGGGAGAGCGGTCGGCTCACTGGGAGACGGGGAGGCGAGGATAGGAAGCGTAACGCGTGTCGCAGTACAGCCCGAAACAATAGAGGGAATAAAAGGGGAGTGCCACGCGGCCCTGCGACGGCTCACACACGCGTGATGCCATTACTGTGAAAGTCAATAGCGGAACTGTTTATCATAGGAGACAACTTGACTATGGCTCATCCTTTAAACGCAGTCGCCACTAACAAGTGTGCGCAGCTGCGGGGACACACAATGCAGACACCAGAGACTGGTCCAATGGCGGTTACTGCGGAATTCAAATATGATGTCATCAAGCACGTTATGATACACCAGCATGCCCAGCCTGGGATCCTCTGATATCATCCTCAGAATATTCCCCCTTCACATGACGGGACCAAACGGTCCCATGATCCTCTGTGAGCAACTGGGAAATAACCGCATTAAAATAACTATTGTGCCCACAGAAGAGGAATTAATTGTGAAATAGATATATATGTCTTAAAAATCCAACAAAAAATCATCATAGAATCATAACCTATTATAGATTCAAATGGAATACACCCTATAGATACTAATTTGTTTAATGCCTTGGCCACAGAAGTCATTCATGGGAATAAATGCTGCCCTCTGGTGGCATTCTGGAATAATACAGCAGATATTGGTAGCCAGGGGGGAGGGGGTTGGGATCCTCTATAAAAATGGAGAAAAAATTGTTCAGTTTTTCAGAACTGATCCCTCTGAACGAACTTAAAGACTGAGATTTTAAAGTTCATGTTCTCATGATTCTAAGCTGACCTTTGGTTATGAAGAAAAGTTATTGTTCTCAGCTGGAAGCAAAAATAAAAACGTTATAAAATGATTCACACGCATGTATCTTCATTTTACTTGAAGTACTACTTTTGAGGAAAATATGGAACATTACTGTAGAGTAACAGCTGGGTTGATTGTCTTTGCTTTATGTCCAAAAAAATCAGCTAGCTAGCACCCTCCCTCTTGAGGTTAATGTTGCGGTCCAATGGCTTGATGTGCCACATGAAAGCCCCCTCTTCTTGAAATTAGATCTTTACTTAAATTAAAAGGTAGCCTTTGACTTTTTTTCTTGCAGATGTTCTAAAAGAAGTATTTACAGTCAGTCTTATCTTCAGGTGACAGCACTCAGGATGCTCTCAGGATGAAATGGGGACAGGTATGGAAAATATAACCATACCCGTTATATGAAAAATAAGGACAGGCCACTAGAAAACATTATGTGTTCATGGTTTACTGTCAAGCAAAGTGAACAAAAAAAGAAAGGTGGACAATGGAAACATTGTTGCAAGTGGTTTAGGAGCAGTGTTTTTTTGTAGGAGAGAATGATTCCTTTTTGGCAAAAAATGTGGGAATTCTAATTTGAAGAGTAATATGAAGCATGCATAAAATATCAAACACATGCGCAACACACTGGAAGGGAATTTTCTAAAAAGAATACATTGTTGTTGTTTTTTAAGCTTGTTATTGATGCCACAATGCATCTAACAGTTCATTGGTGCTGGATTTCTTTGAGGTTTACTGGGCTTACTGGGTTATTTGGGTTCGTTAGATGTGTGAGGCAAATGGCTGGATCAGTTTTGCCATGGCACCTGTAACAGGACATTGATCCTTCTCCCACTGGGTGTACAGTGATCCATCTTTCTGCTTTGAGGTGCAGCCAGATTGTGTGATCGTTGACGTCAGCACTTGGAACTCTTCGTATTTAATTTGATTTATCACCAACAATTTGAGTTTTTTGGGGGATGATGATGTGTTTCTCCACATGCACAGCAACTGTATCTGCTCTTGTAACTTCTTTGCTCCTCTGTTTGTGTTCAAAGTATGTATGTTTGGGAATTCCAATTTGTGTGAGTCTGTACAGTCTTTTGGACTTTGTTTTGATATCCCATCTCACAAAGAAGAAAGTCTTGCATTGTATACAATCCTCTTTATTCGGTATCCCTGAGGAGTCATGTAATCTGTTCTTGCCAGCCCACCTACCTTTTGACAACCCCCTGTGTTTTCCCCTTCTTTGTTCTGTCATTGGCTTAAAAGTGCAGCACTACGCTCTACTTTGATGGGATGGAATGAAGAATCCGTACCATCTACATCAGGAGGTAACACATATTTATCGCTTGTGTACAGATTCTGAACCTGCTATGTCGCCAAAGAAAAAGGCAAAATTCTGCAACTATTATTTTATTTATCCTTCAACAGGCCTTCAGTATGCCATCCGCTCAACTCTTCATGCTGACCACTGTCTTTGTGCTGACATCTGATGCCAGGACCACGGGCTTGCCCAAATTGCAGAGCCCCAACAAACCACCTCGAGCCGGGGGTAGTTTGGGCAGTGGATTTGGACGGGCCACCACCACAATACCAGCCCCTGCCATCAGCCTTCACACAGAAGAGACTACTGAGTTCACAGTGGACGTGTACACCATGCCTTCAACAGACAGCAGTACCTACCACGGCGACACTTACCCTACTGAATTTCCCATCGATGCCATAGCCCCTCCTGGAAACACCAATGGAAACTACACCCTCGACTACAACGAATGCTTCTTCAACTTTTGTGAATGCTGTCCACCGGCAAAAGGCCCCGTGGGGCCCATGGGAGACACAGGACCACCAGGACCACCTGGGCAAAGGGGCCTTCCTGGTAAGGTGAACCAGGATTTCTCATTTAATGATCGTCATAGTTTCTTTCCTAATGCTAACTCTGCTGTGTTCCCCAGGCTTGCCAGGAGTGAAAGGAGAAATCGGGCCCAGAGGATTTCCAGGACCGGCAGGATTAGCCGGTTCCAATGGACTCAATGGAGACACAGGTACAGCACCAAGGCTCAACAGAAGCAATCTTCTTGAATGTCTGTTTGCTCCTCTGTAGCTAATTCTTGGATCTCTTTCTCAACCTTTTTATGTGGGCCAAAACTGCTCTAGGGGAAAAAGGTGATCAAGGACCGGTGGGTCTTCCTGGTCCACCAGGGATCACCGGGAAACCTGGGGACAAAGGTTGTACAATTTTAATAGAACTTCAGTTGAATTGTCTGTCACTGACATGTTGAAATTCAGACTAAACTCATACAATGCTAATCTGGTAAACTAACATGAAAGTGGGCTTCTTCTTAATTTTCTTTAACTGCTACAATCAACCTCTGTATCACAGGTAATCCAGGCCCCAGAGGAGAGAAAGGTGAGCGTGGCTTCACTGGGATGAAAGGGGACCCTGGAGAAAGAGGGGATCCTGGCCTGAATGGGACTAAAGGCAGCATTGGGCCCATGGGTCCACCCGGGATAGCTGGGGTAAAGGGTCAGAAAGGTGAACAAGGACTCACCGCTGAGTGTTTAGTCGGTGAAAAAGGAGAGAAAGGTGATATGGGTGAGCATGGGCCCCCAGGCCCAAAAGGTGAGATGGGGCCTCCGGGAACAAACGGAACTAATGGCGCAAAAGGAGAAAGAGGGCCTCCAGGTGTAAAGGGAGATACTGGAACAAGAGGGCTTTCAGGTCCAAGGGGCGTGGCAGGGTTGAGAGGGGAGAGGGGACCTAAAGGTGGGCGTGGGCCCCGTGGTCTAAAAGGTCAACCGGGTAAGAGCGTGGAGCAGGTTCGCTCTGCTTTCAGCGTGGGTTTGTTCCCCAGTCGGTCGTTCCCACCGCCTGGTCTACCTGTGAAGTTTGATAAGGTGTTTTACAACGGGGAGGGGCACTGGGACCCAGTACTGCACAAGTTCAACGTGACATGCTCCGGAGTCTACTTGTTCACGTATCACATCACCGTTCGCAGCCGACCCGTGCGCACCGCCCTGGTTGTTAACGGGATACGAAAGCTGCGGACGCGGGACTCTCTGTACGGACAGGACATCGATCAGGCCTCCAACCTTGTACTGCTCCAAGTGAGCGAGGGTGACCAAGTCTGGCTGGAGACTATAAGAGACTGGAATGGAGTTTACTCCAGCAGTGAGGATGATAGCACTTTCTCTGGTTTCCTGCTTTACCCAGAAAACAAAGCCACTGCTCTGGAAAACATGTAACTGCAACATCTGGCATTCAGCCGTCTTTTATTCGAAACTTCAATCTTTATCTCTGCTTTTTCAATTTTTACTGCTCAGAAGCCTTTTGCTGCAGTTGTGTTATTCAAACCAAATGCTTTGCTTGCCTCTCTGTGTTTGGTAATGGAAAAGACATGACTTTAATTTTGTCAGCAACTATTCTGTTCTTCATCAAACTGCAATAAAATCCCTACTGTTGTCATCAATGACCTCTAGTTTTATTCATTCGAAGTCGTTTATATCGCTTTTATCACTTGGGAAAGGATAAACTTAAGAAGATCGCTTTGCTGTTGAACAAGATGGCAAGACAATGGAAGTGGATGTAATACGTGATCTCCACTAGAGGGCGCAATGTAATTAATTTTCAACATACTGGAAACAAGGACAATGCCTTCATATTAGGTTGGAAGAAGAAAAAGAGCTAGTTGTCCAAAGCCAAGAAAAAAAACAACATTTCATGTCTATTTATATTTCACTGAATAAATAACATTCTAACTCAAAACAGCTGCATTACACATGTGCAGGACTGCATCCTTTAATGATCCCTTAAATCAACAGAGGATTAGCACCAGTTATCACAACACAGCAAATACCAGACTACGTTTTATGTGGCAACTACATCTCTCTTATGTGAAAATGAATTTGAAGATTATCATATGTAAAAGCTGTGATTTAATGGGCCTGTGACGGATTCTAGTTTCGAGGCAAAATAAATGCTGCTTTATTAGCAAACTGTAAAAGCGCATAGTCGGTCATTAGAATTCAAAAGAGCCCAGAAAAACAATGTGATCTTTAAAATAAAGATGACACAAGTGAAACATAATTCAACGTGCACACCATAATGACAGATTAGCTGCTCTTGTCTTAAAGAGCGAGGATAAACCTCAGTTGCAGAGCAAGCTGTTCCATGAATTACTCTCTAGTGTCTCCACTTTGCACTATGAAAACCATTATCTGCTTTTACAAATGCTATATTTCATTAGACTCTAAACTGCCAATGATTTGCAACAGATTAAAACTGATAATAATCAGTTTTTCCCAACAAATCATAAATCCTTTTGGAAAAAATGCATGAATTATCTGCCCTTCTCACAGGCTCTGGAACATTTTCATGTCATGACATATTTGTTTTATCTTGTAAGCAGGGGGACTGCATCGCCTTGTCTAAGCAGTTTCATCCCAGAGCTGTAATATATTCATTGAATTTGCACTTCTGGAACAATTTTTCAAAAAGAAAGACAAATATTTCTTTGCCCATCTGGTGATTTCCTCCAACATAAATGTTTTTTCACTAAATATGTTTCCCAGTTTAGATGGAGTGATAAGTCTTAAGGGAGATAAACATAATATTAAAAAATACTTGCATGGTTAATGCATGATTAATTGTCTATCATGTTTAATCAGTAGTTTTTACAGTTGTTTCCCTTCCCTTTTTGAATAAAATTAACTTCCTTTAAACATTTTTGTATTCTTTTGATTGACTGTTTTAGAAATCGGTAACAATATTTTATTATCAATTAGTTTAAATGACCTGTATCCTTGATTTTTTTAACTGCTTAAAATTGTTTTCTGTTTGCAATGTTCTTGAATAATTAAATGAGTCAATAACATATTATTTGTGATGATTATATTTTCATTTCTAAAAACAATATACGGAACACTGAAGGGAATGTGTACATGAGTAAATTTATACAAATCTGCATAGCCACTTTTTTTTCAAACACATTTTCACTGGTTATTTTTCATTATTTTTCTTATGTTTACAACAGATTGAACAATGCAGAGCACAACATTTGACAGGAGCAAAATGAACTGTTTGAGATAAAAAATGATGTTGTATCTAACAAACTCATATTGTGTCTATGAAACAATAGGAAGCCAACAATATTTCTTATTTCTATCATACTGAAACTATTAAGCACACGCTTTTGGGAAGAAGAGAGAAAAGTCAAATGAGCAAAGGTAAGTCTTACAATTATTTTGATGTAATTCCATTTTATGCAAGGCACGCAGTTTTCAAAGGGTCGCATTTTAGAATTTAATAGAGGTTTAAAGTGATTACTTTTGACACAGTCCTTTTTTTTGTCGGACTTATCTAATACTTTTGGTTCTGATCCCAAGGCCCATCCTTAAGCAAATCTCATAAGATGAAAAATAAATAAATTCGCATTTGGATTTGATTCAAGTTAACTTTAATTAAAGCTATAGAGTTTGCATGATTTCGTGAAAAGGATGGAAACACAATAATTATACCTGCTGAAGAGGAAAGCCCAGAATGACATTCTCCATCTGCTGAAGGATGCACAATTTCTGTCAAATCCCCACCTTACTTTTGATTCTGTCTGAGGTGTTAGTGTATGTGTGTGCATGCTAAAATGTTACTTTTCCTGTTTGTTTATAGACCTATCTGTGTATATGTGCGTATGTGCACAAGTGTATTTGTACATTTATGTATTTTCAACTACTCTATGAGAAAATATAAATAACTACCTTGGCGGTGTGTGCAATGTAATCTGTTCCCAACAGGCTGGATTCCCACTGTGAGAAAGACAGTATATTGTTCCTGCAGCACCACAGATAACAACTCATTAGCATACTGAATCATTTGGCTGCAAGAGCCACTCTGCCACCCATCTGCACTGAGCTGATAAACACACACACATACAGCCAAGCTAACACACACACAGATCCATGAAATGCACACACACACACACACACACGCACACACAAGCCTGGTCTCACAAGCATGTACGCTCTCACATGCACATCCTCTCACTCCCTGGCTTTCAATCCCTCATATGCTCCTTGTATCCTTCTCTTTTGTGAGTCTGCGTCTTTTTTTTTAGAGTCAGGAACACTGAAGCAGGTAAATGTTTGGCAGGCATTAACCAAGAGAGCCCCCTCAGTGGAGCTGCAGCACTGCCAGAGCCCAGCACAGAGAGAGGTCTCCAAACACCTGGATGTCTCTGATGCTCTCCGGAAGCAATTATAGCCTTTAGAACTGTCTAAGTACTGAGTGTGTTGCGGTCAGAACTGGTGGCCCAGCCCGCTGTATGAAGTTAAAGAAAATCGGGAAGCGGACTTCAGAAAATGCAGAGTTTGTGCTACAATTTGTATGCCATTATTTTATTCAGGAACAGAGGTTGGTGAACACACTTTAACTTTTCCATTGCATAACTGAAGAATTTATGGGTGGTGGAGTCTGGATCTGTAAAGCCGTTTCACAAGGCATACAGACACAACAGCGGGTAAGCGAGTGCAGTGTAGGCTGTCAAAACCACTTTCACAATGGCAGGATATCCTGTGGGTCAGTGAGTAATGTTAACCTGCACAGGAAGTTGTCACTTGTTGGGGAGGAAGTCAGGATTCCAGCGTCCACTGGAGGAGTTTATCTGAGGAGGTTGAGGTTTGAATTACATGCCATCTGCAGATGAGGTTGTATAAACCTCAGAGAAACAATCCCTGTTCACACACCCTTTTTCTGAATTTAATTTAATTCAACTCAATTCAATTTAGTCAAACTCAACTGAAATGAGCTGAATTGGATTGAATTTGTATTGAATCAACCCAACCCAAAACTTCCTTAAGGCAGATATTTATGTAAAAAATATTAAGTAAACAAGACTTTTCCTCTGCATGTTTTATTCAGGGGTTTTGTATAAAAGTCAGCAATTTAACATTGGATATATTTATAGGTACAGCTATCATACAACAAATATGTCATTACCAAACGTACAATGTTCTTTTACTGCAATTCATAAAATACCATAGTTACCAAAGGTACCAATATAGGCTACTAGGTCCTGCAGAAAAAGCAGAATAACCAACGACAGTGAACAATACTGTCCGTCGGAAAACTGCTGGTGTGATTATGATATTAACACTGTTTGGTGGCGATGGAGGTGATGATGGTGTTTTTTTTATGTACATGTGACATATGGCATAGAAGAGATTAATTTGTGTACCATACTAAACTACATCTGCATTACAGTCTTCTTAAAAAATAAAATAAAAAAACACGGAAACATTCATATCAAAAGGACTGCACAAGTCATTCCAAGATTTGATTTGACCCATGTTTTGTACACTTTAAGAGCACTGTTTGTTTTGTACCTCCACACAAAAAAAAATTCAAATAGATATATTCATTTATTCCAGACAGCGGAATTGTCAGACTGCCTGCTGTAATATTTGGTGTCATTTTCTAATCACCAAAGTGTAACAGAAGTAAATGGTACCACATCTGATGTACTTTTTGTTCAATTGTTTGCTTTCCACCTAGAGTTAATCAAATATCTTCTCCTCATTTTCTGTCTTCAAAAAGACTGTTTTGCTAGTAAACCCACTGACAAACACACTATGGTACATTTTAAACCACACTTGAATCTGAGTCACTGTTGTAACATTATGAAGTTGAAATTTAATCTTATGTACAGTAGATATGGAACTAGCAAACAATTGTTTCCTGTTTTTCTAAGATATCAATTTGTTCTGAAAAACTGTTTTTTGGCATTTCATAGTAATTTGTGTAGTAAACTGGATCTAATCTGACGGCGCTATTTCGTTATCAAAATTGTGACATTGATCCACAATATGAGATCAACACATTTTTTAACATAATTTTTCATATAATTATTGTAGTTTTGATTGTTCATTCCTTCTTTGATTTTTTTGAGTTTGTAATTTATAATAATCTGAGCTCTCAAAACAGTCATTTTCTGCAGGTCTGTCAAGGACATACGACATGCAGAATTTACAAGTCTTTGATGGATCAAATTTAACCACACTACTCATTGGTACTGTCTCTGGTGCAATGTGGAGACAGGAATGGGCTCGTGATCCTATTTTCCACCATCCTCTCACTATATGTGGCCCAACTCTGCTTCCTACACGGACAACTCAAAGATAACCATGTTTTCTAAGTATATCAATCTCTTTTTCAGTCCCCCTCCTTGCTGCTTGTCAGTCTTAGGTTTTGTGTCTGTGGTTTGCTGCGTCTCCAGCATCATCGCCGACTGGAACCATCTAATGGGCGTCCATTGCGTCTCAGATCCCTAGCAGCGACATGCAGCGGGGGCCCACGTGAGGCCGTTAGAGTCCTGGGAGCTGGAGGTGAGTCCTGGTCCTCCATGAAGCTCTCAGGACTCCCTTCAGCGTCACCGTCGGGTAAGCTTCCACAGCTGGAGCTCGGTGACATTGTCTCCAGAAGATCATCTCTCGTCAATGCTACTACAGTCTCCTGGTGTGGAACTCCCTGAGGGCCCCCTTCATGTGTCCCAACCCCGACCAGCAGTCCAGTGTCCCCATCGGTGGTGTTGGCACCATTCCTTCCACCATCTTGATCCTCCAGAAGGTTGGAAAGGAAGCTGATATACTTCATAGCCAGCCGCAAGATCTCATTTTTGCTCAGCTTCTTGTCTGGAGGGTGAGTGGGGATGAGTTTACGAAGCTCTGCAAATGCACCATTGACATTCTGCTGCCGCCAGCGTTCACGGCTATTTGTGAAGATGCGACGCACAATCTTCGGCTGGCCAGCTATAGCAGAGGAAAAAAGAATGTCAAAAAAGGAGCAATATGCAGAGGGTAAGGGGGCATTGTACTGATACAAATAAAACATGTAATGCAGACCTGAAACAGCAAATGTGTTTTGCTTAATAGAAAAGTAATTCAAGTGTAAAATTAAGAGCTAACATATTTGCAACGTTAAAACAGATGCACAGCCGTTTGGCAAAAAAAAAAAAAGGTTTTTGCACCAAACAATATTCGTTTCATTAACCTTTAGTGGTAAGTTACAAAACTGTCCTCCGCACAGCCATGGATTTTTCAGATAATGGAGCTAAAATGTGACATGGACTATTCAAATAGACAAGGAAGTGGCTGTTTTGGCTTGCTTAACCCCACAAAAGCATGTCAAGGAGACTATGTTCATTTCATTCAGCATTATGTGGGCTTTTTTATTTTTCTAGGCATAATAAAACGCTTCAGTGCAGGTAGTCATCCCCCTACCCCCAACAGTTTGGTGTCTTCTGGGCTATTGTTGCCCTTGGAACCCACCCAGTGTATCTTAATCCCTCAGCCCACTCTGCAGTAAAACCTTGGCATTGAGGCAACAGCACCCCCCCATCCTCCTCCCCTATATGGCAGGAAGTGGGCAGTGGTGGAAAAGGTGTCCCAAATTAAATAAACCCTACATCTGCACAAGAATGACATATTTATGTGGTTTCAGGTACATTTAGAGGCAGTTGCGTGCCACGAATTGCCATCTCGTCATCCCTCGGTGGTTAAAGTTTTATTTTTGGACTTCCTTTTTGTGCAAGGCATCTTCTGCAACACTCTGATTTGCACTAGTATTGATCCATGTCAGTGGATGAATGACAGTGGAGATGAGGAAGGGACAGTTAGGGACTGTGTTGGCAGAAGGAGGACACAGCAGAAGTGCATCTTACCATACTTATAAAGATCTAAAATGCGCCTACCCTCGTCGAGTTCAACCTCATAAGGCGCCGGGCGGCGCTTTACCCTGTTGCTGGGGTACATGCTGTACTGCTCCGACTCCCCTCCGAGACTAAAGCAAAAGAAAGGAGACAAAAAATACACAGGTACACAAAGCGTGATTTATATTTCTGCGCGGCTTCTAACCTCTTTTTGCAATACTGCAAGACAAATGCATAGAATAGATGTGTGTCTGATGGAACAACACATTGTAAATCATAAAAGCAAAAATATGAAATGTGAACATCACAAACATCTTTTTATTTAATACTGTTGAACTTGATAGGGTTTCAAATAACCCTTTGCGACATCTGTAACTTTTTGTGTTGGAAACTCAGAGTTAAGATAAAAACAGGCATAAGTCATTCTTTTCATTAAATCTAAATGCACCTTTACCTGTTGATGGCGGCAAGAGGCTGCGACAAGTTGTAGAGCATCGCCCGGGCCGGGACAGGAAACGCGTTTGGGCTCAGTTGGACCATTCGAGCGTCGTCTCGTTGCGGCGGAGGTAGCGGCAGCGGTGGAGGTCTGCGAAGTTCCGTGATCGGCACCAAATGGCTTTCAGTCCTCTGCTCTAGCGCTTTTATAGCGTCCCTCCTGGAGAGCTCGATCACCGGCACTTCCCTTTTCAGGTCAAGGGCGTTGTAAGAGGCAGTTTCCTTGGCAACGCCGTTGATGATGATGCTGATGCTGGTCCCGTTGCTCGAGTTCTGCAGAGGAACGTCATCCGTCTCCTCAACCCCTTTAAAGTTCCCACCCCTCTCCTCCTCCTCTTCATCCTCCTCCTCATGTCCCACCCCCTCCTCTCTACGCGGCTCTTCTTCCTCCTTGTATCCGTTCTGTCTGGAGATGATGGCGGAGTCCTCCCGCTTTCTAGGACCGGACCCTGCTTCGGGACTTCCAACACAGAGCTCCTGCTGCCGTTTTTCCATCATTTTTAAACTCGTTACAGTCCCACTGTGTCCTAAATAAGATTTACCTCGATTAATTCATCATTTGGGAAACTACAGTGTATAACCAGCCATTTGCTGTCCGCGTATTTTATATTCGTCCAAAATACAATAAAGGAACCAATACTTGTTCCATTTACCTATCACAAGGACCGTTTTTATTTACTCTTTAAAAAAAAAAACTTTACACGATTTTCCACATCAAATTGTTTAGCATTAGACACATACAAATATAAAGCTGACAATCAGTCCACAAATACTGGCTGCATTCGTCTCTGTTATTTCGTTTTCTTCTTCTGTATTAAAAATATAGTTCGCTTGTTAGCTACTCAAAAAAGGTCGCACGCTTTCCACGTGACAGGTTGACACTTGTTTACAGCTCATTAGTATAAATTTTAAATACAGTTTAGTTACGACAAAATTCTGTCTTAAAGTTACACAATACATTTAGGTCTATTTGTACGTGTGTCACAAGGGCTCATTATAATCCACATGTTTTACAATATTCATTAAATCAATTGCAATAGCCATTTAAAAACGGAACAATAAGTTTAGTGTTTTTCTTATGTAATTTCCCCCCCGCTTGTTTTATTATGATAAAGGTCTTGCTCGAATGTCGTTTTCAGCGTTCGTTTCAGGTCTGCGTTCAGTCCAATTAAGGGGATAGTTTAAACTACTTTTTTATGTTTATTTCTAAGAGAGATTCATGCCATGCATTGAAAATGTGGGCAGCAGGTCTATCCGGAAAGCCACATTGCGTCGAAATACAAACACTCATATTTCCTCTCTTCGGAATATCGGGAATAACCTCAACAGCATTCAGACCTGATGTTTTTAGTAATAATATTATCCGCCAATGTGTCAGCAGGTAGCCTGAAGGCCAGAAATACTGATGTTGCCACGGCCAAGCATTCGGGGTTTGACATGTTGTGAATAGTACAAACCAGCCTCCGGTAATTTAGTGAAAATATTCGTTAAAATTCCGCAGAATGTTGTTTTTAAACAAACAGCGGAGCGCCGATGAAAAACGTTCTTCTATTTCTTGGAATTCTCTCACAGGCCTCGCATCCGTTATTCCTTAGTCTCTACCGATCGCACAATAACAGAAAATAAAGACAAAAACAACGAAAGCGTACAAAAAATACCAACGAAACCTGTCCGGCGGCGTTCTGATGACAGCCTATGGAGCACCAAAGTCGATGGTTTAAACACAGAGAGGGGTTTTTCTACACTTACCGTTCCAGCCGTGTTGTTGATGTTACTGTGTAAGTGGAGCCATTTTGTGAGTGGGTCATCCATGTCTGAGGTTTTTCTCTTTTTTTTCCTGTCAGTTGTGGAGCAGTGTGTGTGTGTGTGTGTGTGTGTGTGTGTGTGTGTGTGTGTGTGTG
>JABUIW010000217.1:7438514-7473970 GCA_013363375.1 Menidia beryllina
GATAGATAGATAGATAGATAGATAGATAGATAGATATAGATAGATAGTCAGAGCTCCAACATCAGTCATGCTACATCCTGTATTCAAACCAACTTAACGTGAAACAACTTCTTCAAAGTTTTTATAAGCGCGTTCTCGAGTGAAACAGTGTTGCACATCAATTTTTTAACGGAGCAGATTCTGAGTAATTGGTGAATTATTGATAACCTAGCAATTTTATAAATTCAGCCTATGTTCTGGAATCCAAAGTAGTCCTTTTTATTTGTGTTTTTTAGCTGAAGTAAATCAGCAACAAGTAAATCCGTAGCTTTCAAGGGGGTAAAAGTTTGACAAAATAAAAGATATTTATTTAGAAGCAATAAACCAACAATGGCCAATCCTTACATAAAACAGCACACATTGCAGAGTTAAATGGGATGATCATACAGAGGCCCATGCAGAGAAACATGATGCACTGAAAGAAAAGTACTTTTTTTACAGGCAGGAGACATCTCTTTAGATATTGGCTAAGCTAACCCGTAGCACGTCACTAAATATAATATATTTGCACTGAATTAATTGTTTACAGATCAGCAAAACAGATCCATACAGTGTTGAATTTGTGAGAAAATGTTCTCCAAACACAAAAGAAAAACTAAAAGACTCTCCAACTCATCTAGTATTTACATGAAAATCTGCTGGGATTGAATTCCTCAGTCATCTTATAACAAAAACCTTTCAAATGCAGTTTCTCTGCTGCATATCTACTGCTTGCACTAGAACAACTCTGTCGGTGTGTGGTGTGTAGACCTGTTTCAAACTGCACTGAGTCATGTATACCATTTACCTATTGTCTATGAGCAGTGTTTACAGTGATCGGTCTTTATCTATACTTTCAGGAGAGGATCCAGCATGCCATCCCTGTCCTGCCTGTCAGCGCTGATTGCGTCGGGCCGGCAAGATCCGAAGAGAAGCAGTGCTTTCCCGGGTCATAAGTTTTGTCACCTGGTCCAAAGTGAGTCCAGCTACCGCTTCCCCATTCACCTGTAGAATCTCATCCCCGACACTGAGGAGGCCGACATATGGGCCCTCGCCACTGCCGTCGCCAACTTTCTCAACATAAACGCCTGCAAAAGGACACAACATGGGATCAAGAAGGATGCATGTAAAACCAAACCCCCTCTGTACGGAATTACAGTTTGATCAGAATTTACCTGTGTCTGGTCGACCTTTACCCCTTGAAATGACAAAACCAAATGGACCATTTGGGGGCTTTACGAGCTCCAGCAGAAGAGTCCCGTCAGGGAAGGCTTGGGTGACTCGGCTCACTGGACGCACCATTTTAGAAACGAGTACGTCTTCGACACTTAGGGCCCTGTGAAGCTCAAGATGGGGGCTGTCAGGACTGTAGAGAAAGAAATATATGTGTTTCATTTCTAAACAATAAAACAATTAAATGTAGGTTTGGTCGTTTTTTAAATCTTATTTGTTGTATTTGTTTTTGATACCTACCTGGGTGCCAGACCATATGGTATCTGCACCTCTCCAAGAATTGTTGAACGTTCTGTTCTCCTCTCTAAACTCTGTACAGAGGATGCTTTGCGCAGCTGGGCCAGTGGCAGCACCTAGTGGCAAATGAATGGCATTGTAACAGCTTATGTGTACATAGCGGCAAAATGAACCAGACCAACTTTTGTTGCTCAAATCTATTGTATCCGTTCTACTTTAAGACTTGCATTGTTTAACAACACACAAGCATAACCTTTCAGATGGAAGGGATCAGCCATTACTTAATGGAGGAATAGCTACACAGTCTGAATTGCATTATTCTGGCGACAAGATAATAAAGTTACAATTTCAAAGTCCAAATATTTCTAGAAATTAGGACATGATTTCTCTCTTATAGCATTTCCTTTACTGACATATGTATTGAAATCTTTTGCTTACCGTGTTCAGGGTCTGTAAAGAGGGTGTCCTCTGTATGCGGATGGTGGGCTGAGGCCTGCGTGTGGGGCTTGGTGAGGCCGAGCTTGCCCTGGGACCAGCGGGGATACTGAGCTGTTCCATGCTACTGGAGCGACTCCCTTTCACAAGTCTGCCTACGCTGTTCAGGCCAATGGAGGAGAAGAAGCGTCGCAGGAAAAGCTTAGGCCTGCCATCCATTTTTCTGAGGGAGGAAAGGAAACAATACATACATTTACAACAAATGAAAAAAATGAACAAAAAGAACCCACTCTAGATTTTCATTTTTGTCTTACTTTGCAAATGTTCGCCTCTTTCTTACATCGTATGAATGAAGCAATGGGCTTTTGCTTTTCATCACCAAAAGAGGGCAGGATTGTCTTTGTATTCTCACATTTCAAGCAATAACATCCCATGGACTGCGGGTCAGTTCCAATAAACCAACTGCTACCAGCGGCACATTGAAATCATTGTAGTCAAAGTGTTTGTGGAAGTAAGGGATTTATTGTCTAAGCTATGGCAGGATTTATGGATTCATTTATGGTTTACCTTGAACCGTCAGAGTTTTCCTCCCATAAAGCTTCAGCTTTCAGATGTTCTGCTCTTAACAGCTCAGCTCTGAGATCCTCTGCCCGCGACATACCAAGGCCACGCAGAGCACGGCTTTCTGAACCAGCGCCATGGTCTCCGCTTAGACCTGCCGAGAGACCGTCATTATTGATGACTTTTCTATTCTTTTCTTTCTTTTTTGCAGAGGTTCTTTGAGTTTTCACTCACCTGCTCCATCTGGAGTAGCATCCCAGAGCTCAGCAGAGGGCATATCGGTGGTGACTCTGGCTGGTGAGTACCTCAGAGTGGAGGGCCTGATGCAGTGCGACGGGCCGCTTGTTGCAGGTGTCCCTTGGCTTATTGAAACAGGAGACTCCTTTCTCGTCTCAGAGGAGTCTATTAGAGACTGGGATCCACCCTCTCCTCCCTGGTTTGAGGACATTTGAAACTGAACCGTGGACTGAGCGGCAGCAGAGCGGTTTCTGGAGCTGGACTTCAGCGCTGACTTTATGGGCAGGGATGGGGTGGGTGATTCTCTGAGTCCGCTGGATGCCTGAGGTAAATGTGGCTCTAGAGACACAGGGCTATCGGGAGCAAATGAAACAGCTCTGGTCAAGTTGACCCTGTTCCGTGGATTCGAGTTACGCCGCTGAGCCCACGATGGACCATAGGGGCCATGGCCCGACTCCAACCGACTCTCCCCCTTCCGGCTTCTTCTCCTGAGTTTCCCAAAGCCTGATGACTTCCATCCCGTGCTGCTTTCTTTATTTTCACCAAGCACATACGCTCCGGCAAAAGTAACAGTGAGCGGGGCTTTAGGCCGGGTACTTGCATCAGGTTTGTGTGCAGGTGCACTGCGAGGAGCTGTTTTACCTCGGGGGTCCTCGAGGTTTCCTGACTGCTGTGGGTCGCTGCTCTGCAGAGCTGATGACGATGGGACGGGCTGAGTTTCTCTGACCACAGACCCACAGGCTTCACACTTTTTCACCAGCACTATGATCTCTTGAACAACTTTTGTGGTGTCGTCACTTGTTATTGTGTTACCATCCTCTTGCTTCTGGGGGGGAGGCATAGAGATGCTTCTTTGGCCTCTGTTCCTGTCTGATCCACTGCTGCTGGAATCTGTATTATTATCTCTATTCTTGGACTTGGGCCTTCCACGTTGTCTAACTCTATCCAAATAACGAGACTCTGCTTCCTTCTCTGATTCATCCTCAAAGCGTACACGTGTGGGCGAACAACCGTATCGCCTGGATCGACCGGCTTGGTCACTGGGGGAAACGTCTCTTTGTGTAGGGACAAGAAAGGGTCCAGATGCAGCTTGAACTGTAGGGTCTTCTTTGGTTTGAACAGGATTCTGCTTTGTTGTGGAACCAGATGATTCTGTTTTCTGCTTTCTCCTGCAAGAAATTGGAAAGGTTATTTCAAATCAGACGATGATTCACAAGTTTGTACACGTGTATTTCCTGAAAGCAAAGCAAACTTGAAGGAAAAGACAACAAGAGAGATAAATTAATTTACAGTCATCTCTCTGACTCTTGGACCTCACTTACTTAAACCTGTACTTATAATACTGCACAATAAGCAGAGATTAAATCAGTGCTGTTCATGAAGTGACTACATCTGTCACCATAAACCAGATTTTTTTAGTTTGTCGTAGATGTATCATCTAAAGCAAATATTCCTAATCCTGAATTTAGTGAAGGCTTCCTGGTCACAAAAGGGGATTTTTTAACCAAGACTGCATGATTCTGTTATATAAACAGAATAAAAGCAACATTTTCACAACATTGTCAGCTTTGTGCTGTAATCACAAAGCATGGTCAGGTTCTAAAGCTCTCAGTTATGCAACTTGCCAAAACAAGCCAAGTTTAAGGGAATGATTCACTATGCAGAGAGGAAGTAAGAGAGACTTAAGGGTGTGGCGCATATGATGAATGAATCAAATAAACCTGTAAATGTTTAGTGAAAGACACATTTCCTTGCACCATTACACATATCCAGGTATGTACACCACCAGAACAATTAGGTTTTCATGACTTGTATTTCATGCCTGAAGAAGCTGAAATAACTTATATGAATTATAATCCAGAGAGGCATTTTTTTCCCAACTCACACTGTGGGTCTCTGCTCAGAGTGGGAGCGTCTGGGACGATCATCTTTAAAGTGATTGGAGCGAGCCTTGAGTCTAGCTCGTTCAAGAAGAAGCTTGGCCTGCTCGTGTCTCGGGCTTAAAGGTAGCTCATCACTGATTATGAGAAGTGACCTGGTGACCAAAAGAAAAAGGAGAGTAGCAAAATGTAGAAAGGTGTTAGTGGTTTTGGTGATGATACGATAGCAACAGCCAGGTAAAGGAGAGCAAGCAAGGAAAGAGACTGTGATCATTTTCAAATATATCTTCATCTGTTTTAGTTCAGTTCAAATTTGAAGAAGAGATGAAATGTGGCATGTTTGATTTGTTGTGATACACATCCAGTGACATCATATTTCCAAAAGATTGACTTAACATGAAATGAATCAAGCAGTATCTGCCTAAGCTCTCTTATGCAACATCAGATAGATAGACTGGGGAGTGGCCTTGGTGGTGAGTAGCAGAGAGAAACGTCATCCATCCATCTATCCATGCACCCAGAAGCTAAGCTGCTCTGTATTGTGCTCCATTGTCTGTACTTGTGTTTATCCCTTTGCCCAGTGATAAAGATAGCATGATACACCAGCCATGTGGATTATCCTTGTAATGGTCTAAGTGTGATTCATTCTCTCCTGCCTGTCAAGATGAGAACATATTGTATTTCGGTAGGTTATAATTTGTCCTGTCACTTTTTTCTGTAAAATTAAATGCTGTTTCCTTAACTTCAAAACAATTCTATGCAATTAAAGTACAAAATGATCAAATACAGCTGATGTTTTAATTTAGTTATATATGTGTCTTATTTCTTGGTTAAATCAATTAGATTGTGATATGCTTGATTATGACATAATCAGGATCAAATATCAGAGTAATCAGAGCATTGCTTGTGATACTTTAAAATGTTTTATTTTCTAAATCTATCAGCTCTTGCAAATACTGTATCCTACTGTCATGATTCTATGTTTTGGTTTTCTGGCACAGTCGCTTCACCAAGGACAAAAATACACTCCACATTTTGGATAGAAGAACCTGCAGACATTATATCTATAGGGAAAAAATAAAAAAATAGCCTGTGAGGATTTGACAACAATAGTTACCTCAAATAGGGTTCAAGCTCCTGAGCGAGAAGGGCTGTGTCTTTACTGTCCAAAACACCATGGGTACCTGAAACTGACATTAAGCAGAAAGGGAAAGCTCAACTCTGGAAAATGGAATGCATAATAAAAAAAAGAAATTCTATCCACAGTCACAGCAATGAGGAGACTTTGTGAAGTTGTTGAACTTGTCGTTGCACAGCTTTGCTAAGGTTCCATCCCAGCTGTTAAGTCAGGTCTGGACCTTTCTACTTTGCTGTGCTTCAGATATGTAGTCCCATGACCCAGTTTCCATAAAGTTTTAGCTTTTGACAGATGGGCTCATATTTGACTCTAAAATACTTTACAGAGTTCATCATTCACTCAGTGCTGCAGTACTGTGGATGTAAAACAAACCCTAATCATCACCTCTCCCCTGTCTTTTTTGATAGCTACCATTAGATGTTTTTTGTTGATGTGCCATGTTTTGTTTTCAAAAATTGTGTAGCTGCGGATTTTCATCAAACATTCCACCTGGTTTTCCTTTATCCAAAAACATTTTCCAGAAGCCTTTGGTTGATTATCTCTGATATAACATTGTGAGCTTAAAGTTTGAAGCCATGTGAGCCGAGGCGTTCTCTTGGCAAACCTTTTGAAAATACAAAATGATCATTCATTTCTAAATTGTGCTGTCTTTTAACATTTTGTCTGAGCCTTGTGGAGTCAAAGATGTGGCTCTTGAGGTTTCCACACACAACATTTTTGTTTTGATTTGGGCTAAATGAATTAAATAAAAATGAACGAGGTGGGATATTTGGTGACTTTTGATTCATCTGAAGATGCATATACCCATTTTGAAGATCATTTTGAAGGGAAATAGGATTTTTTTCTTTCCTGCTTTGTAAAACCTGAAAGAGATTTGATTTAGCTTTTTATATTCACTCCATTTTCATTAACTTGGCATGTCACATCCTACCAGAACCTATTTAAGGTTCACTTGTTATTTAACTTTTGCTTGGGGGTAAGTACAGCTTCCAATAAATCCCCCCAAAACAACCATCCGTGGTGAAACCATGGGGGAATAATTCATTTTATTACATTTTTGTGTTTCATAAAATAAAATGCAATAAAATATACTGGTGGCATCGTGAGTTAACCCCAACTGATTTTTAATATTAGTCAGAAAACGTTAAGGAATTGCCGAGAGACATATAAGTGGAGATTCCTATAGGCAAGGAAACTCCACCACTCCATCCTGTTAGACATGCCTCTGTATTTCTCTGGTATTGAGCCAAACACGTGCTGCTGATTTGCAATATTAGTAATAGAAAAGATTGTAAAATACATAATCTGCAATCCTACATGCATACAAAGACATCCACTGGCTCTCAGACAGAGATGAAAATACAGTGACACTTCCCCCACTGCTCTGACTGCTAATAATAGCAACACCCTCGTACACATCTGCACATCTGACATCTGTTCAGTGCTGGGAATCAGCCAGGTTATATACAGCATTTTAATGCAACCTTTTAGGCAGACAGAAAATGGATTTTTAATGGCATTTTGTAACTCCGGAACAACTGGAAAGGAATACAAAGTGAACTCATCCTTTTAAATTTTACATGCTGATGTAGGAGAACTTAAAAGGGAGAACACTGTTCTGAACTGTCTGTCTCAATTATAGAATGCAACCACATTACAAAATCCTGTTAAAAATGGCAGATGCAACAATATCCAGGTCATAGAGGTGACAGAAATAAGAAATTATTAATGAAAAAAAAATAGCCACAAGCCACTTGTTGAAACACCCTGTTTCAAGCTTGTTGCCTCACTATGTCTTTTTAAATGTTTGGGAATTTTGTAAAACTGTTTGAAAGACGACCAAAGTGAGAAACTGAGCTTGGGAGTTCAATTTTCAGAGGCTCTAGAACACTTTTAGAAGATTTCTGTGACACAAACACTGATGCCGATTCAAGATTTAGAGGAGCAAACTTCAGATCAGTTCCCCAGTATCTTTTGTTAATTGGTTTAAATATATATATATATATATTTACCTTTATAATCCACTCTGTATGTTATATCTCCACAGTAGTCGACACTTTCTTCCTCATGCTGATCTTGTTCATCTCTGGAGTTCTGTTGTCTTTCTCGTAACTTTGCATAAGCCCTCTCCTTCACTCTGAGCTTCAAATCAGCACAGAGCACTCCATTTTGTGAAGACACACTCTCCCAGCTGTCTGAACTGCACATTCCTTTGGCTGAATCCACCACATCTGCCTCACCTTGCTCACAGCTGTCCAGGTAGCACTCCACATCATCCAAGTATTTCAAATCTGATGACATATCATTTACCACCTCCTTTATATTGTCTGGTTCAACTGGTTCAGACCTTGTGAGAGGTTCAGTCTGCACCTCTATCTGAGTATAGTCTTTCAGCGGTAAGGTCGGGGGCATGTTGTGAGGGCCAACGCCATTGAGCAGTAATGTTTCTGGGCGTGCGACTCGCCAGAATCCCTTTGGAGGTGCCCAATGTTTTACTGAAGGCAGGGGCGAGGAGGAGGCAGAAGTGGCAGAAGTAGAAGAGGACATGGCAGACAGTGGTGGATGGGGAGATGGATCATCTTTGCTGCTGCTTGAATTATCTGACAGAAGACTCTCCAGACTGGTGCCCTCCCCAAGCCCACAGGGCTCCTTTATTTGGGAACTGACCTGGTCCACATTTGTATCTATCTTCTCTTCTTCACATCCCTCCTCTCCTTGTTCTGTTTTTACGTCAACTGGAGGACTATGGATCTCCAACCTAACCTGCACCTCCACCTCCTCTTCCTCGTCACTGCTGCTCAAGTCTCTTGATGTTCCCGATCGCCAGGAGGTTGCAGGCACAGATGGCTGCCCCCTCCCTCGGGGTCGCTGCCTGAGAAAGATTTCAGATGACATCTGCCCAGCTGGATGGCTGATTTGAACTTCCGTGTCCAACCTCTCTCTGTCCTTTTCTCGTTCTCGCTCTCGTCCTCGTGTCCTTCTCTGTGTCAGCGATTTCACCTTGGTCTGTAGAGAGTGCATGGCTGAACTCTGAGGGGGAGTGAGTGAAGTGTTCAAGGCAGGCGACGGGAAAACTGGCTCAGGAACAGGGCCGGTAATCAGCCCCCAGTTAATAGGGAGCCCAGTGGGCACAGGGCAACTGGACTTAGGATGAATACTGTCATCCGTTTTCCCGTCCTCCATTGGCTGATCATGCAAAGAAAGTCCAAGATTAATTCTGTAAAGAGAAAAAGAAAAAAATACAATGCTTTATCATTTTGAAGCACATAAAAGAAAGATGAAACCATTATTACTTCTCTCTAGTGGTGGGCGGAGATATGTATTGTGGATTGAGTCACGTTGCCTTATCCAGTGATTACTTTGCAGGGCACAGGATAATCCTTTAGAACAAGAATAAGCAACTGCTGTCTGCTACTGAGACCATACAAGCTTATGGGCAACGTGTTTAATTATCTTTTTCTTTTGATAAGCAAGATAAGCATTAAATATCTAAAAATATATTGTACCTTTCTGACATTGTACAACAATCAGCTCAAAATAAAAGGTTTTAGGCTTAATCACTGACTTATCAAAATAATGTATGTATAACAAAGACCTAATATCTATCATTATTCAAATTTAAGTCATTATTCGAGTTTAAAAAACCATTATGAATATGCATTTCTAAATAATTAGCAAAGCACCGTGTAACTTCAAACGAGAGAGAACATGTTTTTACAAAGGCTAACACGTGTTGAGAAAAGGCTATATTGATGGTAGAGATATTCTTTAAAACACATTACCGGTTTGAGAAAGTTGTTTACATATCGACGGTCGGTATGCTCCTTAGGACCTGCGCAAACGCACGGTGCGGATGCTGCAGCGTGCATAATCAGTTCGGCTACCAGTTTCAGCAACATAGAATCAAGAACTGTCCCCACCGATTATAATAATAATAATAAAACAAACTAAAGAAGAATTCTCACTGCTTCTATAGATCTCTCCAGATTCCAGAAGGTTGCGCTTCCACTCAGAGTCGTAGCTCCCAATCCGAGCTATGTCGGACGAGTCAGCGGTCCCTCTATCATGATTGGTCCGGTAATCCCTTCAGAAATCAGAGGGATTAACAAAAATGGAATACAAAAATGCTTGCTTTTCTTTCATCCTTGCCTCGAGAACCCGCTGCCGAATGTTGCGTAAGTACAGTGCACCACACACACCACACAATATCTAGTCCGTAAAAAAAGAGGAAAATCAAACTAACACAGCATCAATGGCAGATTGGTGGTTTTCTATTTGTTGCTAACTGTTAATAGCCAGAGATGCTGGCTCTGATAGACCTGAATTACATGGCAGATTATGTCTCGTAAAAACAACTGTCAGCTGATTCTTACATTGTCAATACAGCTGATCCCTCCCTGCCTGTCTCTTTTTATCCCATGCTGTTCCCTCCCCTCTCCCTCTCCAACTCTTACTGCGCTCACTCTCACGAATGCATTCACACATGGCAGCATCAGTCGAAATAATAAACTATACGAACGACTGGCAGGACTGTGTAAAATCCCAAAGACACAGAAAACAACAAGACGGCGGAGTCAGAGACAGCCAACCTCCTTTTATGCACAACACCCCCAAGTAGCCTGATAATGAGTTGATTTGTTCGGGTGTTTTGATGGACTTCGATATTATGACTTGTCAGCATTCGGTGTCTCATTTTTATTGTGTTTCTTTTTGTCATTTTTGTGTCGTCGTGATCATTAAAAGTCAACAAATTTTCTTTGTATTTTCTGTTATTTACATCCCTTGTCTGTCTCTATTTTCATTCATGTAAACAATATAAGCTATATTCATTAACATTTATTGTGTAAGTACCCTATCTTTTTTTGGATCCTGCTATTATTACATTTCTAGGAAAAGACGGACCCTTTTGTTTGTGTCTTAGAGGCCCGTTTGCCCTCATCGGGAAAGTAATCTCCTTACCAACTTTCTGATATCCATATCTCGTCCCTATTAAGTTTGTGTTGGGAATGTGTTTTCGGTCATATATCAATAGAGGGCGACATTTCACGTTCTCACGCACTCCAGCGCGTGCACGCACGCACACACGTATCTCGCCCAGCTAGCTACAACCGGCTAGAGAGTTGTCGTAGACTTGACACCTTCCCCAACCTCGGCAGCAGCGAAGCTGCATAGTCGACATGGCAGGAAAATATTGCAACAGTTTTCTAACGAGAGATGAGATACTTCCAAGTCTTTTGGAATAAGTAAGTAGTGTCGACATTATAGATTTTCCTTTCACGTAATAAACTAACAGGAAATGCAACACGGTTTGTTGTTACATTCGATACGCATTGCGATGGTTAGTTGCTGCTAACATAAAGATGCCTAGCCAACAGGCTAAAAGCTACGCTATGGAGTGGAGTAACATTTTGTCGTTAGCCTGTTAGCTTCCCAAGCTTATTAAAACGATTGAACTAGCTGCTTCACATAATATGACTAAATCATCATCCTATGATGATTGTAAATATTTATCTGCTGTCGGTTGAACTTGTTACGTTTGACATACATAAATGTATTTTAATACAGTAAGTCAACATGTTAGCTTGGGAGGCTAGCGTTACATAATATCACTGCAAGTCAAATGGACGTCCACTGTTCGTCTGATAGCGTTCGTTTCCTTAACCAATTTTGAAGATAATATCTGAGGTTACTAGCAGTGTAATTAAGCCAAATATACCTGTTCGCTGAAAACCGTGTGTATGTGACCGTTAACTACCCCCTGGATTCAGAATATGTGTAAATAATATGGGGTCCAACGACGTTTAAGCGTTTGCTAAACTAGCCAACTAGCCACCCATAGCCTAGTTTGCTAAAAGTAAGCTAACTCATCGCGTCATATCACATGCACAATTATTTTCTGAACATCAAATTGTTAACATTGTTGCAGTCGTGGTAGCAAATCTTATATTTATCATAACTGCTTATAACTTTAATTTAGCGCCATACTATCCGTTTCTAACTATTAAACGTTAGCTACTTTGCATTTGTTAGCAAAGAGGTACATGGATGTTAGCCTCTTCTGTACCCTTTGTCCATAGTCATACTGGTAACCAGCTTCTATAAGTAGGCCACACAACAGTTGTTTTGATCTGTTTTCATCATTTGATTCGCTTGCACCTCACAACCATGAGGCTCGTTGTTGTTTCAATGCAAAATACGCATGTTTTATCGATAGTTTAAGAAAAAATACAATCTACACGGGCATTACTGGTCGACTTAGTCACCCCCTCCCCCAAGACTGCATTTTTGAACTGTAGATGCACTTAACCAAAACATGGTTGTGGGCATAGCTGCATTTAGGTGTCTGTATAATTTTTGTTAGAAGTGAATGATTTAGAATTTTAATATTTCCTTTTTCCTTTCCTTTGCAGTATTCATCATGAGATGTGATACAATTTCCACAATGTGTGAGGACCTTTAAGAACGATTGAGTTCGGAAAAAAAAATCTTGATTCCAGTGGAATCTTCAATATATCTATATATATATAATTTTTTTTTGTGTTAAAATCTTACTTACATTTACACACACTTATCCCATCAAGATATAACAATGCCAGTGCAAGCACCACAATGGACAGAGTTTCTACTGTGCCCGATCTGCACACAGACTTTTGAGGAGACTGTTCGCAGGCCCATCAGCTTAGGCTGTGGACACACTGTTTGCAAGATGTGCCTGAATAAGTTGCACCGAAAGGCCTGTCCCTTTGACCAGACGGCCATCAGCACAGACATCGAGCAGCTACCTGTCAACACAGCCCTTTTGCAGCTGGTTGGAGGCCAGGTAAGACTTGAGTCTGCATGCATTCACCATAATAGCCAAACTGTAATCCTTATGTCCCAGCTGATATTACATGTTTCAAACCATTTAAAACACCATTGCTGTTTGTTATTGTTATTATTATAGCTTCCATTTACAATCACGGTTTGTTGATTCTAAAACGATGTTGTGCACAAGCTATTACATGAAATGCATAACACGGGGATTCCTTTTTAGTCGCCCCATTGTTATTGTGCAATTGCATGCATTTTATTGGTTTACAGATTGCTGGTACAATCAGGTGGTGATGTTTGACCAATAGGGTGAGGAACAGCTAATGGTGTTATCTTTGTTATCAGCTTGAGACATTTTAGTAATGGATGAACTTGGTGCATGTCTGTGCACGAAATTCATGCATTATGTTGTATGTCCCCATCTAAGCAGATAGTCGGTGTGATATGTATGTTGGCTAATAATATTCTTTTTTTTGCCATACAAAACTAACATGATTTGTAATAACAAGCTTGTTTAACCCCTAACTATTGATGACAAACTATACATGTAACATTTCAGTGAAATGTTGATCATGTAGACCCAACGACTGAAGCCATCTCATTTTGAAATCGGTGCACAGATCCTGACACCTGGTGCAGACTGTTTGGCTGCTGTTCATCCGAATATTATAATACACATATATGCTGCAAAACAAACACTGCTATTTTAGATTTATGTAAAATATTGAGATCATTAGTCCCATATGGTAGTGCAAAGCTCCTTAATTTTCATAATACAAAGTTTTGTAATTAATCATGTGTGTCTGGATAGAATAATTATGAATCATAAATAAGAGACCCTTGCACATACAGGGGTATGTGATTTTAATATTTACATAATAGTTTGTTGATGCTAGCTACAGGGACAACTTTTAGATGCATTTGTAGTTTCTTTGAACATTTTCTTTGTTTATTTTTATTTCTGCAGGTTCCTAAGGCTCAGCCAGTTGCCTTGATTACCAGTCCAGAGGACTCTCAGAATTATGAGGTGGCCAGGCAGTGTGTGGAGGAACTGGCGCTCTACCTAAAACCTCTCAGTAACACCAGAGGTACTGAACATGTGTCTCGTTGCTGGTATTGTTTGTCCGTTCTTTATTGCCACCCTGTAATACTGTTAACAGCGTAGTGACACTAATGCAGGGAGTCCCATATGTGGATTCATTTTAATAGATTTGTTTCTCTAAAACAACAAACAAATACGCATATATATGTTTATAATCCAAGCAAACCCTAACAATTTTGATAGTGTATACTAGTCCATTTTAAGCAGTCATTGTTTGGGTTAATGATTGTCGATGGTGTGGTTTACCCATACAAGGTGAATTATTGGTTAATCAAATATGTATATTTTACTAACCCTCACAAAATACTGTTTTACTTCGTGAAATAAATTAAATCTTTATTTTTACTTCATAATCAAGCTACTGGACTGGGTTGACATATAGTTGTGACACCTCTGTAAAGAGCAAGTTAGAATATCTAATTTAGGAAAAATTACTTTTTTTTGTTTGTTTTGTTTTCTATAATTCGTTTTTTATGTCTTAGCAGGTGTGGGTCTGAGCAATACAGCCCAAAGCATATTGAGTCGGCCCATGCAGAGGAAACTAGTAACCTTGGTCCATTGCCAGCTGGTAGAGGAAGAAGGCCGCGTCAGAGCCATGAGAGCTGCCCGCTCTCTTGGTGAGAGAACTGTCACTGAACTCATCTTGCAGCACCAGAATCCACAGCAACTCTCTTCCAATCTGTGGGCTGCTGTCCGTGCTCGAGGATGTCAGTTTCTTGGACCAGGTAGTTTTCGTTTACCTGCAAAGTAAAAACATGGGAGTATTCCATTTATTCCTAGTATATGTCCATTTCCTGAGCTTACTCCCAATTGCCTGTTACTCAGATGTTTTGTTTTCTGTTTTTTTCCTTCCCACAGCAATGCAGGAGGAAGCTCTGAAGTTGGTCCTCCTTGCTTTAGAAGATGGTTCTGCTTTGTCGAGGAAGGTGTTGGTTCTCTTTGTCGTCCAAAGGCTGGAGCCACGCTTCCCCCAGGCTTCTAAAACGAGCATAGGCCACGTAGTACAGCTCCTTTATAGAGCCTCCTGCTTTAAGGTATGTCCCTAACTGACACCCATCAGAACTCTCTGTGATTGTTAGAAAACAAACTTTGGTTCTGGTCCACAGAATGTCTGCTCAGGCTGATATCTGAGCAACGTTTTCTTGGCAAAACATTGATTATTGTTCATTTGAGTAAACAAAACTTTTGTCTTACAGATAGACACTTGAGTGAGGAGGAAAATAAACTATTGTGTGTTTTTCCAGGTCACCAAACGGGATGAAGATTCATCCCTGATGCAGCTGAAAGAGGAGTTTCGTACTTATGAAGCACTGCGACGTGAGCACGACTCTCAGATTGTTCAGATTGCCATGGAGGGTGGATTGCGCATTGCACCCGACCAGTGGTCTTCTCTGTTGTATGGAGATCAGTCTCACAAGTCGCACATGCAGTCTATTATAGATAAGGTATGTGTTTTCATATAAATGCAATGGTTGCATTTATGTGAACGTGCAGCACAAATGGTTCCCTCTTCACAGATGAATGTTTGTTTATGTTACACGATCACGTTAATATTTTCTTTATTTCCAATGCTTCTGGGATAGCTGCAGACCCCAGCATCTTTTGCTCAAAGTGTTCAGGAGCTAACAATTGCACTGCAAAGGACTGGAGACCCAGCCAACCTCAACAGGCTGCGGCCCCACCTGGAACTACTGGCTAACATTGATCCCAGTCCTGGTAGGAAGGCTTTTACATGTTTTGTGAATCCTGATCTAAATATTGCCTGTGTGAGATTTCTCAGTGTTCTCCACATATCTCCTTTCTTCCCCAGATGCTCCTCCTCCAATGTGGGAGCAGCTTGAAAAGGGGCTGGTAGCGGTGAAAACAGTGGTACATGGCCTGGTTGACTTTATCCAGAACCATAGCAAGAAAGGAGCTGATCCTCAGCAGGTTGGTGCTTCTTGATGTTTTCAGAGACTTAAAAAATATACAATATTTTGGTGGCCAACGTAACTATATTCTTTCACAGGTTAATGAAGCCATTAATGTTTTGTACCTTACGTCCATTTAAAAAAAGGCTTTGGACGGCTGCGTTTATCAATTATGTCTCCATAATTCATTAAGACTTTACATTTTTTATTTATACAAAAAAAATCATGTTCACCTTCTCTCTGAAGCCTCCTCAGCACAGCAAATACAAGACGTACATGTGTCGTGACATGAAGCAGAAGGGAGGCTGTCCGCGTGGAGCCAGCTGCACTTTTGCTCACTCTCAGGAAGAACTGGAGAAGTCAGTAAAACATATTTCCAAAAAGTCTTTATCATTTATACTTATGGTTTGCTACATTGTTTTACCATGTATTTTATTTTTTTGACAGATATCGTAAGATGAACAAGCGTCCGGCACCTCGCTCAGGAGGGCTACTGTCAGATGATGGCCTTCCTGATATGGCAGGGAGCCGGAAGCCCTCACCTCTTGCCAATGGCAGTGGTGCACCAAATTTGCCACCACTAATTGCCCGTGGGACAGACACTGTCTCATATGACATTGTTCGTAAAGCTGTCAAGCTAGAAGGAGGAAGTTCTAGTGCCCCAGGATCACCGCCGGATGTGTGAGTCCAGTGTTTTTTTTTTTTGGGCAGATGATGAGTTTTACGCTAAGAAATTAACTTACCATAATTTATTTCTGCAGCCTTGACCCCGTGCCCAAGCCTGGTATGCCTCTGCCACCTCACGCAATGGCCCACTCAAGGATACCACCAGATCACATCTCGGGGGTGAAGCACATGCCTGTGGTAGCCAGAGGTTCACCAGTGTATCCTCAGCCACAATTCTCTGAGATGTGCTATAACACTCGTCCACCCCCTGCTTCTCAGTACGAGCCCACACAATACTCCACAGGTACGTTTTTAGTATCTGGTGTCTTGGAAAAAGACATGCCTAATAAAACTGTATCACGTCTGAAAATCTGAAAGATTAGGAAGATGCAGATGGACAGCTACACCTCTGAAGATGACATTCAATCGCTTACTCTTCTAGCAGCCTGTAGTTGATAGATTCTGTTTATTAGTATTGTATGTGTTTTGCATCTGCTTTCATGCAAAGGCTGTGTGAGATTCCCAGTATTCATAGTCCATGGGTCCACTGTGGCAAAAAATGTTTATCTCAAACATTTAAACTTCTATCCATGCACATGATGTTGTGGCTTTTCTGAACAACAGCAAACTAAACATGTGGGATGCAGAGCAGAAGAACCTTTTGAAACATTGTCAGCACCCTTGCAATGTAATTAGAGATTAGTGTGTGATTTGTGTCCACTAGACTGCATATTAAAGACATAAACTATGTAGTTTATGTTGGTTATGACTTCTGACTATATGTGTCTGATGCTCACCTTTTACATTTTAATTGTTAATTAAATAAAATCCCACTTGCTACATGCAGCAGAAGGATATTTGACCAGTCAGATTTTTCCTTAATGATCTGCTGTTGATAAAACTCTAAACATTCAATACGTCTTGCACAGTTTTGCGTGTTGTCATGGAAACGTCAGCAAAGGCTTTGCAGCTGAAGTCCAACAACATGCAACATTTTAAAATACAATTTAACGACTGGCTCTAAAGTGATACAGTGGTTTTCTAAATATTGATCATTTATTTTTTTCAGGGTACTCATACCAACAGCCACAATATGTTCCTCGGGATTACATCCGTAACCCGCCTCCTTCAAATGAGTCAGGACCTCCTTACCCAGACCCCTACCCGGGCTACGGCCCTCCAGAGCGCCCCTATCAGGGTCCTCACTCAGGCCCGCCTTTCTCGTATCCTCACCCTCCTTATTACGACAAAGATCGCCACGGTGGCCCACCACCTCCCCCCCAGCCTTACCCATCTCAGAGGGACGACTTGTTCAGAATGAGCCCAGCACCTCTGGATGTTCCTCCACCATCTGCAGGACAGACCAACTCACTGTACCACCAGGAGCCCAGTGCTCGGGATAGATACCCACCAGAGGGCTACTACCCACCCAGCACTCAGCCTCCTCATATAAGAACTTATGTCAGGGTAAGTGTATATTAAGTGCTTTGATATTCCTGTAAAACTTAAATTTTTTCTTTATTAAAAAAAAAGCAAACTGTGTACCGTTCAGCAGTAATATACCTGTGTGTTTGTGTCTCAGGGACCCCCACATGGTAATTCACAGCTCAGCTTGGACTACCTCCATCGGCGTCGGCAAGAGTTGTTGTCACAACTTGAAGAAAGGAAAGTCATCTCCCCTCCACCATTCGCTGCCTCCCCAACTCTTTCACATCCCTTTCCCAGTGACTACCCTAATGAGGTGAGCAAGAATTTCTCTTGGATGCCTCTTGAACAAATTTCATGCGTGCACATAAATGAGTAAAGACGGCTGAACTTTCAGCACTATGGTAAAGTATGGCTGTATTTTCTGTGTCTGCAGTATGGTGACGATAGCTCCAAAACATTAGTCAAATGCAGAGACCTCGATTATCCAGGGCAATACTCCCCCTGGTCATGTGAAACTATCAGCCGATATATTGGCACAAAGGACGCCAAACCCAAAGATGTTATGGTTCCTGGTACCATGGAGATGATGGTAAGATTTCAGATGAATAACTTTTTTAATTTTTTCAATTTAAACAAACATTTGAGTCTTAATGCCAATGTTTGGGTCAGTGTTAAGAGCAGGTGGTCAGTGTGAGTTACTGGCACCAGTTTAGCAAGAAAGAAACATGTAGCTCGCTTAACCTCTCCTCTTTTCACCCCTCTTTTTTTCCCATGTCAGAATGTGGAGGCTAAAGGTCTAAGGGAGCCGTCATTGGAAGCGCCTCGTAGGGGGGCAGAAGTAAAGGACGATGACCCTATTATCCCATTTGGCCCCCAGCCCACTGTATCACGCTTTGGCGCCATCTCCCGCACTTCAAAGACCGGCTACCAGACCACCGGCCATGTGCAGGGCATGGTCACACCGCCCCAGAACCCCAACTCCAAACACATGCCTATGTCAGGTAAGAATTGATTTAATACACGACATACACTGATGAGATGGCACCAGTATGCTCCCTGTTCCTTCACGCTGGAAAAAATAGTCCCATATTTCTGGGGCTCAGTTGGTAAAATGCAATTGTGTTATTATGTTTAGTGAAAATTTGAATTTGTTGCCACTATTTATAGCACGGCAGTTCTCATTGCTACTCATGTCTGTACCGTATGTGATCATTTTGATTATAATGAGGCAGTTATTTTGAATGACTCTTAATTTCTTAAAAGACACTATTCTGTTTTCCACCTGACCATGATTTTTACAGCTGAATATTCATATGGAAATCATGGAGGATGGGGTGCGCCGTCGTACCCTTCCCACTCCTCTCAGGGACACTTTAGTGAGCGGTAAGCCTTTCTTAATTTTTATTCGTAATTGATATTATTATAATGCAATAAGAATATTAGAATTTTATTAATGGGAGTTTTTTACACCTACATTGCAGTCCATAAATTGGTCCAAATGCATGTGCAATGAGAGACTTTGGTAAACAATGATCCAGAATACAAACCACCCCTGCACTGAAAGCTTTTGAATATGAAGAGGTCCTCAAGCTATGAGTAGAGATTGACTTTTTTGTTTAAACTGGAACCACCACCCTATTCCCAGAATAGATAAATAAGACAAGGAATGTCAGGACACTATGGTCTCTGTTAGGGGAATAAACCTCTGCTCGATGCACTGTCCTGTAGTCTTTAAATTAATATTTCAGGGACTGATCCTGAAGTTATAGAAAAAGAAACAATCTGGTGATGACATCTTTACATTGACAGGTAGTTGCACTGATCGTTTTCTGTGCATTTATTCTTCTGAACATGCTCATCGTGTTCGACTAGTAGCAAACATAACAGTTCCCATGGTTGGGTTTTTGGCTCCTTGGCTCTGCTCAGAGATCCGCCCGCAGGTTTCCTACTGTGAGTGTTCCAAATTCCTCATTTAAACAGGAACTGTGGAAAAAGACTGAAGCAGATAGTCTTGGTGTGCTCAGTTTGTGTATGTTGTAGACTTTAAATGATTTTGATGTTTTTGGTTTTTATGTCATAGCCTTCCTATGCCAGCCCAAGACAGAGAACAGTTACAAATTGAGCTGCAGCAGGTCAACCAGCAGATCACTCAGCAAACCCAGATGCACAACATGGAGGTGTGTTGACTTGTTCGTTTTTTTTAAACCGACTCATAATTGTATCTAATTGGTTTCCACTTTTTTAAGACCGCACACTCACCCCGCTCACTTTGCTGCAACTTGCAGGCTGCCAGTAACTCTCTACTCCTGCAGAGGGAGGCTAGTGCAATGGCAGGCCAGCCTGTGCAGACAAGCCAAGGCCAGACATCAGTGACCCAACAGCAGCAGCAACAGCCCAAGTGGCCAGCAGGAGGCGCTAGTGCAACAGCTGTCTCCAGTGAACAGCTGAGCCTTGAGCTCCACCAAGTGGAGAGAGAAATTGGGAAGAGGACTCGAGAGATGGCTATGGTAGTGCTGTGCTTACTGAACATGAATGAGAACTCTTTGTTTCCATAAGGCTAGAAATCTGATGGGTTGTTTGGTAACAACTTGCCGTCTGTTGCAGGAAAACCAGGTGGCCCATGAGGTCCAGCATTACAAGATGAAAACTGCAGAGAATGGACAACCAGAGCACAAGACTCAGCTGGAGGAAATCTCCCTTGCTCTTGGGTGAGTGTGAGCATTTTTAACATTTGTTTTTCTCTGGTTATGCACTTATTGTAGATTTGCCCCCACCTCCCTTATTTCTTTATTCTGATGTTTTGCTCTGTTCTTAATTCAGCGAAGTGTCTAACGGCTCCAGCGGTCTGCAGGAAAGCGCAGTGGGTGGGTCCATGCTGTCCCTGACAAATAAGACGTCTACAATGAGCCTGTGCTCTGATCCAAGTGCCACCGGTTCAGAGATGCAGAAAAATGGCGTCCATTCCTGCTCTTAGGAAGTACAGGCGCACACATAAACATTTTATGCATACACAAGGCGCTCAGTTGAAAAGCATGCACAGGCACACATACACCCGTTCTATTTAGAAGATGAGCAGTATCTGCCGTGATGAATTTTCTTTCTTTTTGTTCTGTGAATGAGCTTTTTTTTATGACTTTCCTTGCCTGGAAACCAGAGCATATAATAACATTTGTGTGTGTTGTTAAATCTTGATTTAAAAAAAATAAATAATTTTTTTGTTTGTTCTGGGATTAGATTAACAAGGCTCGCAATGGATATCTCGGGAAGAGAAAGTGATGGTGATGTTGACAGCAGTGTTGGCTCTTTATACTAAATATGGCTATTCAGTTGTCAAACTTAAGATGTGTAATGATCTACCCTTTGCAAGATTCCTGGCTTATTTGTTGAAGCACTCATTTAAAGAAACGGTTAAGAACAGAGCAGTGCAGGTTAACAGGTCACACAAAAGTTTCCCTTTCAGTATCATTCATGAAGGTAATATAGAAAAGACCAAATATGTGTGGCTTGGTTATCGCCCCCAAAATCGTAGTGGTTGCCATGATCTGGACGTCAGAGGAGGGAAATGCTAAGTCCCACCTGTATAAGGCCAAAGGAGACATGTACAGTGAAGCAATGAAGCGTAGCACCACATGTATTTCCTCTTCTGCCACAGGAAGTCTGATTTTATTCTCACATTTTATGAACTCATCGTATATCCGTTTAATTTTTGAAAGCAGTATATAATAAATTGGAGCATTCTGTTTTAAAGATTGCAACAAGTAATTTTGATAAGGTGTCCACTTCTGTAAGGTAGCCTTATGCGGGTGCTTCTCTTCATTGTGGGTTAAACTGATGTGGTTTGGTTTCGGCGCCTCTCACCTGGTTTCCATTTGCTCACAGCCTATAATGGCATTTTACAGTATCCTCAGAGGGAGTTTGTTCTACTACTTTTTCCTGAGTTAATGCACATTTGCAGGCTGAGAGGTGTATTTTTCAGCTTCAGGAATCGGGTGAGTGAGCGTAAACTTAACAACATCAGGGTGTTAGCATTTCCCTCGTGACAGCTTCTCATCTGGCCACTTGAAGGGCCTCCCCATTGGGATTATCTTGTCATTTGTTCTCCTAACTTCTATGAAGTTGCCTTCCCTTGTGTTGTTTTTTGTTAAATCTGATTTTTTTTTTTCCTGTGCTTTACATTGTTACGATTTTGGGCGGTGCAGCTAACCTTGTGGAAGCTTTGAGGAGCGGAGTTAAAGTTGTGTCCTTTGTCACGGAAAGGTTTCATTTTTGGATGTAGCATTTGTTGCAGAAAGGTTGCTGCTGTAGCATTTTCAGCTGCACAGTACATCTGAAATCATGTTTACAGCTGAGAGTAGGAGCTTTAGTTACTGAGAAGGAATAAAAAGAAAGCTTGAAAACCAGCTGTCCTTGCGTAAGATTTGAAATGGCGGCTTAAAGTGGGGAGCATTTGGTCGTGGTCGACCATTACCAGGCTGTCATCATCACCATCATTACTGCATCTGCTCTTTCTCCCTCATAGAAGTTGTTTACTGCTAATGCTCGACACGGAGCTCTTCGCCTTCTGTAAACAATTGGCTTAACTGGCAACAGTTTTAGAGCTCTGCTCAGCAAGTCCTTGTGTTTGAACGGTTAGAATATAGACGCTTTGGGTCAAGTTGTTATAGTTTAAGGTTGAGCCTTCGTTTTGGTTAGACGGGAAACTGAGAAACTTATGGACAAATCCCTGATGATCGGTGAGTCAGTTGACGACACAAATACTTTTGTGTCTGACTTCATCAGACCTTGGGGATCTCTCTCCATTTTTCAGAATCTTTTTTTTTTTTTAAGTTTCCATCCACACTTAAAGCCTCTGGCTGCTCCTTGCTACATTTATTGTTTAGGTACACAGCTCACTTATACATATGAGTATGTATACATTATTAATATACTAAAGCACTATTAACGTGCCACCTCTTACTCAACTTGCTCAGCATTTATATTAAATGATCTCTACTTAGAATCAGCAAAATATTTTTTGTTTTTTTGTTTTCTGTCCACTGGTTGCCAACACAGACTTTATCCTTTCCCAGACGAAGGACCTCTGTGTGCATTGATGTGTGTTCACTTAATCTTTTGTGTTCAAACAAAGATGTTCTTTTTAGACTATGCTTCCGAAGAAGACAAAATCTGTAACTTTGGAAAATTTATATGGAGATGTTTTGTGTGTGCTAGATTGTATTGTAGAAAATGTACCCTGACTTAAGTTTTTTTTTTCTCTCTTCCCGCCCCTACCGCCCTCCTCAAAGTGTGCTGTACCGGGTGATGATAGTGTTGAGGTATTACAGCAGTGTTGGACTTCTTTTTCTTTTTTCTTTGTCTCCCACTACTGTCCCCCCAAAAAAAACAAATGGCAGAAGTCTCTGATGAAAAGCCAGCCTTAAATCCATCTGTAACGCTTCTCTGCAGTATCTGTTTAAGTAGCATGAGATCTCAATATACAACCCAAAGCTGAATTACTATGATTCAGTCATACAGATGGACTGTATCAGACCCCGCCCGCCTCTCAAAACGCTACAATGTCAAATGTTATTGGCGCCATTTTGTTTAGTTTTTCTTCGACCTCTTTTGCCTTACAAGGGAAAAGATTTTGTCGCATAGGGTTTATAGTTTTCTTCGCATTTTTGCAGGGGCTAAGGTGAATCCCTAGATCTGATTTTCCAGTTGACAGCTTTAAGAGTGTCCAAGCTCCCATATTCCCCTTTTATTCGGCAACTTATTAGTTACTCGACCTGCCATCTATGAGAATAACTGCGGTTCGATTGAAGGAAGAGGGCTTTCACTACAAATTTACAACATGCAGATGTGGTAATGTCTCATTCTTGTAAGTCAACCAAATGTTCCAAAGCATGGATTCTGCCTGAGGGGTCATTGTAGGTCCAGGTGAGCCTAAAACACCTTTTAGTTTAGCTGAACTTTCATACAGTGATGCTAAGGGACCGTCGCTGTTTGTAAATGGCAAACATGTTTGTTTCAGTTGTGTTTCTTTTGTGAGTGGAGCTGCTGCCTACACCCCTCAGTGACCACAAACCCCCTCCACCCCCACACTCGGCCGCTGACCTGCTGTTTGAGGCTCACATTTTATTCCTGAACTTTCTGGGAAAATTCGCAAATGGCTTTTTTATATGATTACTCCCTTGTAAAATATTTCTTAAATTAAGGTACAGGTTTGATTTCAGCAAGAAAAAAAAGGTTTTTATATGTATATTATACTCCATTAAGGAATGTCTAGAATTATCTTCCTCCAATGTGGATGTAGCCATTATTACGCCATTTTATGACTTTGTAAGAGAATTCACTGTGTGAAAATTGGTTTGCATTTTTGTATAATACAATCTGCTTTTTTCTTTTTGTTTCTTTTTTTTTTGTTTTTCAAATTGTTTGTTTGATACGAGAGGGAGGTCAAACTGGAAGTTTGAATAAAGAATAAAAACCTGTGAAATTGATAAAAAACAAAATGTAACTTATGTGCAACAGTGATTCTAAACAGAGGGGGGAAAATAAATGATATTGCTAACTGAATGTCTATTTTTTCCTTTATTTATTCTTTAGTTTAAGGCATGTAAAGTATAAAGTCCAAGCACAAAATTTTGTTTTTTGGTCCCCCCCCTTTTTATTTTTTTGGATGGAAAAGAGCCATCATAGTTCATCCCTGTATTAGTTCTTCACTGACCAAACAGGCTTCAGGACAAACACGCCTGATAGCCTCCCATTTACTGTTATGATATACTTGTTGGATCCCAAGAAACGTGCCTTCCATCATGTAATCTCTCCAAAGCATTCATGTCTTCCTCTTGCAGCTTGAACCCAAACACCTGTGAGAATGCAGAGAGACACGGAATAAAATAAGAGAATGACGATGTGGCTTTTAAAATGTGAGTTTAATGACTTTTTTTTCATAACTGCATGAGAGATTTAAACTGCAGGATAACATGCATTCTTGAAAAAAAGTCTGTAACTGACACATCTGAGGGGTGCTTGTGCATTTAACCATAAAACCTTAACAATAAATTTGCCAAACTATAAGCGAGTTGTGAAAGCTTAGTAATGCCAGGTCCGCATCAGCAGCTACTGGAGAATCAAGCTTTTGTCCACAATCACATTTTTGTCCTTTGCTGCTTTAAGTGCATCCATAACTACATCATCTCTCTTGAATGTGTGCCAGTTGAATACTGAGAAGTTTAAAGACAATCAGCTATAACTCACTTGACAGTTTTCTTGAATTCTATTCCTCTTGATTGACTTCGGTATGGTGACAACTCCATTCTGAAAAATGGAGTGATAAAACCAGGATTAATTACGTGTACAGGACCATTGGCAATTGGGCATGTTCCCAATGTGACAACCTGAATGCTCCAGCGGATGCAGATCTGAGCTGGTGTTCGTGCATGCTTCTTTGCAATCTGGTTAATAATGGGACAGTTGAAGACTTGGCCCTTTGCTAAAGGACTGTACCCTTCAAACACAATCCCTTCCTTACGGCAGTAGTCCATCAGGTGACTGGGCTGCTGGAAAGGGTGATATTCAACCTGAAGAGTCAAACCAGATAGGATTTTTTTTTTTTGCACATAAAATTGGCATATACATTTATATATAGTGAGACAGATGCAGGACTGTGGTATTAGCAGCCTCTCACAATGTATGTTTTTGCCTCCAACCTTTTTTGTATCATCTCTGAAATTTCTGAGACAATTTTCCTGAGCATCCTCGGGCAAAATTCAAACAAAGAACAGAAAAAGGGAAAAACTACCTGGTTAACATGTGGCACCACACTACAGCTGTCCTTTAACTCCTCCAGGTGGTGAACCAGAAAGTTACTCACTCCAATTGCACGACACACCCCTACAATGGCAGATATATTGAGCTCTGTAAAATATAAAACTCTTTTGCTTCTATAAGATATGCTGTTTAATAAAGTCACAGTCAACATAGTCCTGCAGTCCTTCAAAAATAACCAACTAAAACACTGAATCTAATGTTTTAATGCGGCTCTGAAAATAGCTGCAGGATGAAACAAACAATTACCTTCCTTGTAAAGTTCCTCCAAAGCTCTCCAAGTTTCAGCTCTCATCTCTGAATTAGAAGAACCAGGTTTCAGGGATTCTGGCCAGTGCATCAGGTAGAGATCTGAGAAAGGACATCAGCATATGGTTAAAGAACAGACAGAAAGGACAAACCATCAATAATTAATAACTTTCATACCAAAGCCAAAACACTTAGAAAAATTCCTCAACCATCACAGACATTGATACTGGGATGACAGCATTTAGGACCGCAGCATACATCATGTGGGAAATGTAACTTTAAGATGTATCTCTTAATTACATCCTATACCAAAATATTCAACTCCCATCTCAGTGCAGGAATCCAGGCAGGCCTTTTTTGTTGCTTTGTATCCATAGTCCCCGGGCCACAGTTTGTTGGTGAGCCACAGATCACCTCGTGAGAGCCCACTTTCTTGAATTGCTTTTCCCAGTTTCCTCTCACAGCCGTAGCGCTTTGCGGTGTCAATGTGGCGCACGCCACACTGAGTGAGCGCGAAAACCACAGCATCATGAGAGTAGCCACCATCGTGGGACGTGCCTACAGATTAAATCAGAACCATTACCTTATGCATATATACAAAAGTGATGTAAACTCAGTTCCAATAAAACATGCTTTTTTGGAAAATCCAGAAATAGAATTGCAAGTTCAGACTCGTTTTTTTATTCAATTCGGAACATGAAAAGGTGAAAGAAAAGCCTATTTTTCAGCTGTAAGTCACATGTAAAGCACATGAAAAAAGAACAGGAATGAGATGTTCTTCACTATTAGTCATCATAATCCCTAATCCTGAATTCTGAAGTCTGAGAATTAGTTCTGGAATTCAAATTACACAGTTGAATATGTGTTTTTCATTTTTTAACTAATTTTACAGCTTTTAGTGTCACTTTCTATATGTCTATCATACAGTCCATTTCCAAAAGTAAGACATACCTAAACCAAGTACTGGGATTTGTAGACCATTGGAGAGTTGGACTGTAGGGCAGTTAAAGTCTGGAACTGAAGTCATGCTTCTCTTCTTTGGACCCTGCTGAATAAAAGCAAGAGTTGGACTTTGTTTACGGCGACGTACACAGCAAGAAGTTTGATAGAAAAGGGATACTGTTTTACTTACGTGTAGTTTTCTGGATACGGTCGAATTTTCAGGTTTTGATCCACCTTGTTATGGAAGTGTGTTTTACAACCTGACAATGACACATTTCGCAGGCGGAGATATGTCTGAAGGAAAGAATAAATTACGGTTTATGTTTCGAACTACAAAAATGGCGTCGGTTTCCAAAGAAAACAAAAATGTGCATAAGATAAACATGATTCTCGACAAAGCATGCAGAGTAATACAAAGGTGTTTTGGATAAAACAAATTATGTTTAACGCATTTTATTTATTTTTTCAGTTTAGGGGAAATTCACTTTGTGACCACGTCTTAATTTTAGTGTATTTGGTTGTCCAGCCGGTGGCCCTGCTGGACCTTCCAGAGTAAACCTCTCTCGCCTATTGAGTACTACGATAGGCTCCAGTCCCCCTTAAACGCACTGATTTTGTCCAATAATATTTCAAATCTCACCCACAAACTCCACCTACTTATCCTATTGGTCACCTCTGGCAGCGAAACCACAGTTTTTCTCCCCTAAAAATGTAGTTCAGAGCCTATGGGTGACGTCACTGGCGCTGTGCTGCCAACATGGCGACCGTGTAATGTGGTTCAAATGTGTGGAGCATCAACAAAATGAGGTGAGTTTTCTTTTATGGGCTGAAACTAAACAGTGCTTACAGTTGCATAAAGTAAAACACACACCAAGGGGTGCTGTTGACTGTTGAGTGAAAAGTTATACGACTGTCTTGCTATTTCGAATCTTGACATTTTAGGGGCGTGAAAACAGAGTTTGTACGTCTATTCGCGGCTGAGTTGTCGGTGCAGCAGACTGTAGTTATTCTCACTTGTTTGCTGAATAACCCGCGTTGTACACACACGTTTGTTTCATCCTTCTGTGCAGGCTGTCCCGTTGCTTCAATTTGGTTTTGGTTCGACGAAAGTGCATCATCTTTCCGATACTGCTGATCCTCTTGGTCGGTGCATCTCTGACCTCCCTGCTGCCGTCTGCTGAGGAGCATGGAGCTGCTGGCGTCCTGGGAGTGCTCCGCAGGGCAACCACTCAAAAGAGGAGCCCTGCAGACGGCCACCGCTTCGAAAACTCAGAGGACAAGTTTACCATCGTCATTCAAACTTACAACCGTACAGACGTCTTACTTAAACTACTCAACCACTACCAGGCGGTGCCTCATCTTCAGAGGATTGTCGTGGTCTGGAATAACGTGAAGGAACAGACACCGATGAAGTTATGGGACTCCTTGGGCCCTCATCCAGTCCCGGTGGTCTTTAAAGAGCAGAGGAGCAATCTAATGCGCAATAGATTGCAACCATTCCCTGAAATTGACACTGATGGTCAGCATATCTACACGTCACGGTGCACGTTGAAGTGGCTTTTAAATGTCTTCCCATATTTGTGACAAATCTGTTAAGTGTTTCTTGGATTTTATTTATGTATCTCTTTTAGCCGTGTTGATGCTGGATGATGACACGCTGGTTAGTGTTCCTGACCTCATTTTTGCCTTTTCTGTCTGGAAGGTAATGAGCATCGTGGCTAATTATTATATCCAAATTGCTTTAAGCACTTTTATTAGACCATATTTGGATGATTTGACGGCATCAAACATTCTCTGGTTGACTCAAACAGAATTCAATAACTTTATCTCCATAGCAATTTTCCGATCAAATCGTTGGCTTTGTTCCACGGAAGCACGTCTCGACAGGGGGGGTGTACAGCTACGGCAGCTTTGAGCTGCAGGACCCAGAGACGGCGGGGGGGGGACAGGTCAGTTGTTCCTCCTTTTGCTCCTGTGCGTCTTCTGCCCGGCTGCTCGTTCCGTGTGGCCTCATTGTCACGCTCTTCCCCTGCAGGTACTCCATGGTCTTAATTGGCGCAGCTTTCTTCCACCGCCGCTACCTGCAGCTCTTCCAGGACCAGCCTCAAGCCGTCCGAGACTTGATAGATGAAACGCAGAACTGTGACGACATCGCGGTGAACTTTGCCGTGGCGCTTTATTTAAAAAGCGCTCGACCCTCTGGGGTGTTTGTCAAGCCCGTGGACCTCCGCAACCTGGAGAAAGATGCCAGCAGTGGATACCAGGGGATGTGGCATCGTCCTGAGCACCTTCTCCAAAGGTCCTACTGTCTGAACAAGCTGAAACAGATCTATGGAGTTATGCCGCTCTGCTACTCCAATATCATGTTCTCACAGTTTGGTTTCCCGAACTATGCCAATCACAAGAGCAGGGGCTGACAACGGGCCTAATTTCTGCCTGTTTTGGGCTGAATTAGTCACAGCTCAGGGTTCAGTTTGGTAAGTATGTTTGGTTCATGCATCACATACCCATCAGCTGAATTTCTACATCTTGTTTCGTGATCTTCTACTTGTTTTATAAAACATTTCAGTGCCTTTTTAAATGGACAGATTTTGTTCTTTCTTTTGTTTAGTCTTTTATATTCCCGAACATTGTCAGACGTCAGTGGATTGGAAGTTTGTGGACTTAAGTTTTCCCGGATAAAACGCATTATTTGAAATCAGTAATAATTAGCTGTGGGAAAACATCATTTTCCTCAGTGTGCTTAGTGCATTTAACTCACTCTTAAATCAGAAGATGTTGGGCTGAGAAGCACTTTCCACTTGTATCTAACCGTGATCATAAAATACACAGAAATAATAAACCTCCTTGGACTTAAAGGTAGGTCTTTGATTACAATCTAACAATTGATAATGGTAATGTGTAAAAAAAAAAAAAAAAAAATCTAATGTATGTTCCCTGTATGTGCAGACCATTTTCAAACTTTTACATTTGTTATTATAAATGTCGAATGTGATTCAATTCAATAAAGATTCTCTTTATAGGAACAGAGCCGGTGACAGATTTTTAATTGAAGCTTCTTGGAAGCACTGATTTAAAAGTGCTTTAAAAAAAAAAAAGACTCCATATTGTTGCTTTTAATTTCTGACCAAATATGGCTCCAATTTTAGCCCTCTTCTGCATTGGGTTGTCATGCAATTAAGTTCACAACCCTAAGAGGACGCTGCCAAATGCCAAAAAAACTGAACAAATATTTTGATAAAGCCGCAGAATTAAACTTGTATCCTCCTAAAGCCACTGCTGTTTTTATATTAACCTGACTCACAAACTTTTACCTGTCAAGGCTCTAGCGTTTCCCAAAGTTTAGTTAAATAAAGCCTTACAGAAGTTGATTAATCTGCCGCTAAACGTCAAGATATCCGTGGATTAGTCTTAGACTTCTCCCTCATCTCCACAATAGAGAAGTCTTGTTACTAAACCTCAGTTTTAATTACATAAAATATGATTTTATTCAATCACTTTATATGATCGCCAAGGTTTCCTGTCCATCAAAAGCTGGACAACTATAACATGAAGGTTTAAGGGTTAAAAATCTCTGCAATACTAACAGAAGGGAAAGTTAGGCTTTAATTTGATAAAAAGCTTAGTACTTCTATTTTAGGAAGGTTAGCAAAGTACACATGATTTTACATTTACAAAAGAAAAAACACTAATTGTGCATAGCAGCAGCAGCACCTGATAATCGTCTGTTAAAACACCCATGTCTTGTTAAAAGTCCATTGATCAACCTTAGAAAACAATATGTCGACGGGAGAAGTCCTATATATTAGAGCCAAAGCCAAATGCAAAGTTTAAGCAATTTGGGCTTCGTCCCTGATTTTCGAGGAGTCTCATGTCACTGTACATTCACAGCCAGCCCAACCTTCCAAACTAAGCAAATGAGCACAGACTCTGGAATAAATACACTGTGCTGTACCCGGGTAAAATGATCTGAGGTTAAACCTCTTGCGGCTCCTCAGCCATAATATGCTCCAGACTGCTGTGTTTGGTTCTCTGGTGATGTAAACTTATGATGGAAGAAAATACTGGACTACAGACAATTTGGTTTAGGTTTCTACCTCCCCTTTGTGTGAATTTGGGAGACATTCGACATGAATAAAACCACAGACAAAACACACTGAAGTAGGTTTTAAAAAAGCCAATATGGCCTAATTTAAGTTTTGTTTTTTTAACATCACCAATAAATCATCTTAACTCTGATCTGTACCTTTGGATGGAGAACTATATATATATTTATTGAACAGCACACTCCATATCAATGGATAAAAATGTCCTTACTCTAAGGTAAGCAAAATTCTGTTCCTTTAAAAGGGATTCCATTTGCTATTGTCCAGGTCCACCACCGTCACTGGGTCCAGGCCTACCACCAGGACTGGATCCTCTGGTGCTTGGGGAACGCATATCATGCCACATCTTCACGAGGGGCTCCCTCTTTCTCCAGATTAGCTTGTGTCCGTACGCCACATACCATCTGCAGGACAAAACAACACAGAAATGTTTCAAATGAAGCCACACAGACAGTTGGCCAGGGGAGTAAAGATGCCCAAGATAAAGTTGTTTTACCTTAAAACTAGTTGTTTTTTTTAAATAGCTGAAGCAAAGGTCACACTTATTTGCTTTTTAGAGAGTTCTTAAGTATCACATGATCAAAGTTAGATACTAAGACCATGTTAAAAATAAAACTGAGAAGCTGATGTGTTTATAAAGTAAGTAAACAGATAGACAACAGACTATATGCTTACTTTCTGAGATCTGAACTACTAAACGTTGGCGACTCACATTCCAAAAAGGGCTCCACCAAGGTGAGCAGCATGGTCAAATATCCGCCATCCCAACAAAAGCCCAGCCGCATCTATTGCCACGAGCGCTTTCAGAGCCTACAGACAAACCAGAGAAGTCCGGGCTTCACTCATTTCAGCACTTTTTTTGTACATGCACACATTTTCAGCATTTTATAAATAACAGACAAATAAACGCACACAAAATGTTCCCGACTCACATTTCCTGCTGTGAAAGAGACCATGGGAAGCAGGATTATGCCGAGTTTGGCCTCCGGTACTTTAGCACAGACTGCAGCGAGCACTGCCATAACGGCACCTGACTGGTGATAAAATAAAGTCTTTAGTCGCAATCTACTCCATCAAAGTAAGCATGTTCGAAGAGTTAAGACATATTTTACCGCTCCAAGTGACGGATAGAGTCTCCCGGTGGCTGTTTTACACATGTAACTGACCATAGTGGAAATCACACCTAAGAATACATTAAGTAAAGAAGATAAAAAATTAAAATCAGGACAGGCTGAACCATCTTGCTCACCATGACCTCTTCTGAATAGAATAAAACAAAGCATCACAATACACAAAGTACCTGGACTTTCATAATGTCTAATTTGCAACTAAAAGGAAAAAAAGGTGAAATTTAAATCCGTCAGGAAGCATCACACATACAAATCTGTACAGGCAGGATGAACGCCAGACTCAAAGGAAGATAAAATCTATAGTTGACCATTCAAGCGCGCACACTGTCAGCTGAAAGCGAGAGGTAATTCGATTCTGGGCCGAAGGGCTTAAACATCCAAATATTTTTGCATTACTGAAAACTGTGGCTTAAATGCAAGGAGAGGTTTGGTAACAGAAGCTGATAAAAAAAAAGGATGCATTTCTGCATATGTCCCAGGTTTAAATGACCGTTTGGGACACCTCTCTGTCAAACAAGGACAGCAAAGGAGTGTGACCTGAACATGAAACTAAAGAAGGGCAATGGGTACCGCAAGGCGACACACAAACAAACAAAAGACACAACTACGCACTATCCAAAGGGCAATTTTGAATCTGCAGATAACCTAACATGCACATCTTCAGAATAGTGAAGAGTGAATAGGGAGAATGAGTAAACCAGGCATGCAGATGTGAAGAGCAGAGAGGCATGTGGCCTGGAACCATCGGGAATCAAACTAAGAAGCCTCTTGCTTTGAGGTCAGGTGCTAACAGCCAAACCACTGTGCAGCCCAACATTACGGTCCAATCCATTCCTCACATTCGTAGGACACTGGACTTATGCATATTGCATGAAAGGCTTCAATTTTCTTAAGAATAAATACCCAACAGTATGAATTTTTAAATTTGCTTAAAACGCAAAAAATGTCGTTCTTATATTATATATTTCCATTACATAGGTTTAGTTCTAATCTAAAGATGTATTTCAAGTTGGTACATGTTACCTACATCCTTCTCTTTATTTAACTCACCAGCAGAGAGGTAGACTGCGAGAAACTGCTCTTTTCCTAAGAGAGATACGATTCCAGAGGAGAATGTCCATAGGACATACATGTTGGCTATCATGTGGATAATGGAGTAGTGGCTGAAGGAGGACAGGACCATGGGAAGGCACTGTGTTTCTAGTAGGGAAAAGACAAAAAAGAAAAAATCGTACACAATGGACACGTAAAGAGCATTTAATCGTGACCAGTCAGCCAAGCTGAAAAAATTCAATTCAATCAGCGGAAAGGTAATGTCCCACTTGTCCCTTTATTACTAACTTAAACTAACTAACTAAAAATGTATTAAATTTCACAAAAAAAAGAGAAAACTTACTGGAGGCTGGATTGGCTGTGAAGTACTTTAACATAGTTCTCTGCAAAGATGGGACCCGCCAGCAACACAGGACTGCAACGTTTACAGCAATAATACCTGGAGACGATTTTAAAAGTGAATATATAGATGTTACCATTAGTCGTATTCAAGAAAGGCACAATGACAATAAAAGGGAGGCTACCTGTGACTGTCTTTTGTCCCTCTGTGAGGCTATTCCAGAAGTCATCCACCACTGACATAAGGAGGATAATCTGTCGTTGGAAGTTGGACAGCTGATTCCACCAGTCATGCCAGTAGGCCGTGTCTTGGGAGCCCTGGTACATTACAGGCAGAAGCTGTACGGAGCGTACCAGGGTAGCAAAGTACAAAGGGCCGGTGCCAGTGCTGGTAAACACTCACCATCATTAGCTTCTCTAACTCCTCTCCATCTTTTGCAGCCTGAACTCTTGACTTTAGGGTCTCATACTGAAGAATGGCCGCCGCGCCAAAGGAGCAGCCTGTAAACTGGAATGGAGTTAGACAGCATCCACCAACATCTTTGCATCTTAAATCTCACTTCAGCAAGCATCAAACTCAAAGTCCGAACCCCTCGACTTTTAACTTGACCCTTGCTTGATCAGATCTGCACCGACTCGCAGCGCCATGACAACAGAATCACTGCGGGTGTCCTGTGATGATGGGAGACTAGCCGTGGATGAACTAGTCCCACAGATTGTAACATCACATTCCACAGATGGAGCTGTCAGTGGTTTCAGTCTTGTGTTAATTCTGTGACTCTTACATATTTTTTGATAGTTCTTTTGAAAGTAAATAATAAGCTGGGGACGTACCCCTACGGTGAACATCAGCGGTCGGAAAAGCTTCGGCCTTCGGACTTTGGGAGGAGGTAGAGGCCCCGGTGTGCCAGTTTCAGGGGCTTTTGTTTCTTGGGGGACATTTTCTTTCTTGGTATCAGTCTTTTTTGCTTCCCGACGGAAACCACACCTTTGCTGGTTGTAGTGGTTGAGTCTATCAGAAGAATCAGTTTTACTGGTTAGATGCACAAACATCTGTGTACCTAAAGGATAAGCCGTGTCATAGGAAAAGCTGTGAATGCCGAGGAAGTTGTAATGAACAGATTAACACAAAGTCTAAGCTCCTGTTACCCTTTGGTGCATAATCAGAAACAAGGGGACCTTGACAAATTTGTTTAATTTGAGGAATGAAATGAGAAAAAAAAACAAGCTTGACCTTAAATAGTTGAAGTTGCATTGCTTACAGAATCAAGAAGTAGTTTCATATAGCTACGACACAGCTTTACATCAGTTGGCAGAGGCAAGTCATTTCATTCAGTCCATTTATAAGCACACTATGATCTCATTCATATGGTGTATACTTCACGTGTTATTTGTAATATATACAATGACAGAACACTAAATGGGACTAAAGCAATGGCCGAACTCCTTTTAATTAATTTTTTTTTAAATTCACATTGCAAAATGTCAAATACAGTTTAATTAGTAGGTTTGAAACAGGCTAGCTGCTCTGGTTAAACCCTTCTACCATTGGCTATATTCAGTGAGCCACACGTTCAGCGGAACACACAATGCAGTGTTGGTCAGCTAATACCAACAATAAAGTGAAAAAAAAAAAACTGTAACAGTGATTGTGCAAGCGCCACAGACCATTTTCGGAATACAAAACAAACATAGGAGTCTTTAGCTCCATTTACAATGACAGTTGGAACGGTTAGATAACCTCACACCGCTGGACGGGAGGGCACAACACACACACTTCCTGTCAGCGCTTTTCTGATTTAAACGACTCTGCTGTCAAAACGACGCTTTGTTTGCTCACCTTGAGCTTCGTGAAAGGGTGTTCTGGGATCTAATGAACTCTGTTTTGGCCCATTTCATAACAGATCCTCTCCACGCCATGGTTGTTGTGACCTCCTGGATGAAACCCCTCCCACTGACTGGAGCTTACGCTGCCTTGTGCTGCTTTATGCTGCCTTCATGGACACATGAAAAAGCTCCGATTTTTGTACGTTAATATTCACAGGACTTTACTCATCCATTCATTTTATATATATATATATATATATATTGATAAAATAAAAATTAACTAAATGAAAAGAAAGAATATAAGATAAGATAAAATAAAATAAATAAATGTATATATATATAT
>JABUIW010000217.1:7481385-7499358 GCA_013363375.1 Menidia beryllina
CTTTCTTTCTTTCTTTCTTTCTTTCTTTCTTTCTTTCTTTCTTTCTTCTCCAACAGTCTGTTGGAGAGCAATGTGTCATTTATGAGGGATATAGAATGTTTTTGTAATTTGATCATATTCTTATATTAATAAAAATGGTGTTGTGTCAACTCTCCATGCTGACTGTAATCTAGAAAACCGAGTGAAACATCTCTGCTGTGTTGTACATTCATTTATTCAAAACGATGACAAATCAATGCCCTTTGTTGTTGAAGCCAATTCTGCATTTGACTTTTTTAATTGTTTGAGGTGAAATATAGTTGCAGAACCGAACCGCTCATCTGGTGCGTGGTTGGTTTAATGTTCTTGCTTGACTCTGGGAGGACAGTGTGCCTCTGTGCCAGAGGAGTTAAAGTATACGTGTGTGTGTGTGTGTGTGGCTCTCTGACTCAGTGTTTTATCTTCTAGTGTACTCTAGTGGCAACGGTGGCACATTACCCTGCTTGTAGCATTGTTTCTGGCCATCCTGGACCAAATGTACTAAGAGATCAGAACACATAATGCAATCAGCAAGCCATCTAATGATATTATGTTGAAATGATAACCAAGGGTTGTACCATTGATCAGTATTGGGAACTTTACTGAATTACACCCCCCCCCAAAACTGAGAATGAAATTCCATAAAAAAAACTATGCTTGTTCATTCGCTGATGGACACAGCTGGTGTGCTGAAAGGACACAGGAGTGTCCGCCACTGAGTCTTTCATAACGCAGTGACGGAGCTGTAAACTTTCTGGTACTATCAAAGAGGAGCATCGTTGACTTTAAAGCCGTGTACGCTGCGGTTGACGTAGCCTCTGCGTTGTTCGGAGGCAATCCCAGCGGATCTTCGGGCAAAAAAAAAAAAGTGAGGAAAAAAATAGCAAGAGAAAACTAGCTTTGGTGCTATAACATCTGTGCAGACCCTGTCGGCTCCGCATTACCTCACCCGGTGGCCGGGCCCTGCCACTTCCCCCTGCAGTTTAACTTTGGCGTGCAGGCTCCTTTTCCTCCCTCCCTCCTCCACAATCTCTCCTTCCTCCTCTCCGTTCATGCTATTACGTCTGCTGCTGGGAAAGACGCGAAGGCAGGGGGGGGTGTACAATTAAGAGCACATTGTAACGTCCTTGCGTTGGCTGCTGTGGCGGAAGAGAAGTGTGTGCGGAGAACGCGGGTGACCGTCGGCGGACCAGCGGAGGATACATAGAGAGAGAGAGACAGGGCTCGAGAAAAAGAGAGGACTCAAGATGCCTCGTTTTAGCGTGATTTGTCCCGCAGACTGTGCCCTTCCGGCGTTTTGAGGGCTGCTTGTGAGCCTACCGAGAAAGGTTGGCTGGCTATACGCTATGCAGCCTGACCCTGCTGTGTTGTGATAGCGCTGTCCGATTGTTTGGATTGAAGAAAGGCTCCTATCAACCCAAATCAATGAGGATTCTGAGGCCATTCCTTCAGAAAGGAGCGCATATGCTGCAGTGTTTCTGTGGACAACGATCGAAGTCGACCACTATCCCCGACGGTGAGAGAGAAACATAGCTTCACAGCTGCCTTTGCTTTGCCTTCTCTTTTGAGTGATTGGAAAAGAAAGGGGGTATAAACAGAGGGTAGGAGGGGGGGTGAGTGCTTTAATTAAACACCCGAGTGTTTGAGTAACATCTCGTTACTCTGCAGTGGAGAGAGAGAGCTTCTCCTTGAGTTGCTCGCATCTGTCCCGAGTTTTGTGTGCAGTCCTAGCCCGCCACGGATGGCTGTCAGCAGCCATCGAGCCGCACTGCTCCTCAAAGGATAGGGTTCTGCTTACTTTCTGTAATTGAACCGTATTTGCAAGCGAACGCTCTCCAGTGCTGCATCCGACCCGGGCCAAAAAATAAAAAAAAACGCACAATGCAGATCAAGTCGTTAAACTTCAGGGGCCAGAGGAGGTGGCATTCGTTCATGGCCCCAAACAAAGCAGGGCTTTCAGCACCGTGGACAGCGCCAAAGCAGACGCATTCCATGGCGGTGGCTCGAACTTTCTGTGATTGGGATTGATATCAAACCCCACTGACTGATTCTGTTTGGTGTAAGGCGTTAACACTGGAAACTCAGCCCAAGATAACCTGACAGCATCTGTTCTTTGTAGATGAAGTGCTCTTAAGACGAGATTTTCTTTTCTTCTTAAACAAGTGTAATATTGATCTCAGACAGAAAAAAGTGAAAAGTAGTTTGAAATAATTTTGATTGGAGGATATGTCAAAAAGAGATCAATTTCTCTTAGCTGGGAAATAAATCTCACCTGTAAATAAGACGTAGTTTTTAGCTGTCCACAGCTACTTCTATTATATTACCTGACTGACATCCGTAAGCACCACAGGCCTTTACACAACCATCACTTACCAGTGTTTGGCACCAAGCCTAAGATTCCTGCCATGTCCTCTAGTCATCACTGAAGCAGATGACTGCATTGCTACAGTTGTTCACTCATGACAGAACTCTAGACTTCAAACAGAAAGCTGTTAAACTGGAAGGCAGATGCAACACCTTCCGCTGCCTCCTCCTGTCTCTCAAAGTGTCTCAGCTCTCAAATTCAGGACAGACAATTAGAAACTCCATTAAGCACACTTGATTTCTCAGAGGGAGTTGGACCAAAAGCAGCATGCACACTGGGATCTGTGAGGTTCGGATATAGATAAGTACTATCAGTGCTTATCCCCTATATCCGCTCACTGTTACATGAACCTTATGACCTCAATCAAGACTTAATGAGTCAGCTCATCGGTGTTGACAGAAATGGGTGCAAAATGTGAAAGCATGAATTTAGTTAGAGCTGTCTGAGATTACGCTGTGTGATACATTTGTTTAAACTTTGATGATAGTGAACTTACTAAAGTGGAGTAGATTAGTACAACTAGATTGCTTTTTTAAAATCTATTCAAGGGGAGATTGTCCTGTTGGCAAGAACATCACAGACACTTAAATAGAGAATACTTAATTTCCTTTTACTACATCAGAGTAAATCTGTAGTTCACATGCTTGATATTTGGTCACTAAATTGTTTGCAGCAGCAGGAAAGTGTTTTTGTCTTCAGAATAAATTTTTATCTCATTTACCTCAGCAATTTCTTATTAAAGATTAAGGCCCAAATTCAGCTGTTTTCCTATGAAATATACCTGGTCTTTCTTTCCTAATGTTAACCCAGAGGATTTCCATTAGACACATGTTGCTTTAGAAGAAGTTAAACAAACCACTTGTGGTAAAATTCAAGCCTTTCTTTTAATCCTTCTGTCTCTCTGTCAGTCTTTCTTTCTGTTAGTGTCATCTACAGTAACATCCAGATTGAGCGTTCCTAAATTGCTGGGACAATTGATACTTTAGAGATTTTTAAATGTATGTTTTCTCAGGGGCTGTAATGCTTTCTATTCTGGTTTGGTGTTGTATCAGGGATACGAGGGTCTTATCTAAAAAGTGCAATTTAGAGGAGCGTAACTTGGTTGATTTTTCTTTGCAATTTAAGGTTCATGTTTTGATGGTTGAAACTTTTTGTTTTGTCTTTCATTGTGTGATCGCAGAGTTGTTTTGACCTGTAGGATGACACAGTGAGTCACTTTGGTTCTCTCACATCCGAGCCCTACACCTCCCCCAGAGTTGGTGAGACAGTTGAGCAGACATTGCACTTTGAAATCTAGCCCTAGCTATTGTGAGTCAACAAATCTGTGAGGTATCTCAAGGGCACTCAGAAGTGACAAACTTCAGATTGGGAGCATCCACAACTTTCTCTCTAATAAGTCGTAGTTCATTCATTCGCCACAAGGGGGCAGCAGACACGAAGACTTCATGAAGTCCTGCAGGTTGCACCTATGGCAGGGCCACAGGGATGCTCAGGCTTTCATTGGTTTCATTTCTCTTGCAGGCTGAAATTTATCAGATTTTTGCCTTTTCATTTGATAAAAGAACAAGTCAGATAATTTAAAAGGTTACCTATTTTTTAAATTCATATTTTGTTTTGGTAAAGAAGCTGTATACATGATCAGCAAAGTGCATTAGGGAAGGAAAATGACAGTTTTTCTGTATGAGTCTATCATCTTAGTGAAAACTAGTGAAAAGTCAAGTGACACTTTTTAAAACAGCTATAATCTACTGGGACTATCATTACTGCAGTATTTTCTAGCTTGTTGGTGAATCTCGGTTGGTTAAAGGTTAACATAAATTGTTTCTGAAGCAAGACGCTTAGCAGATACCGTGTGGGGAATTCTTAATTATTTTTCCTGACAATGAAAAATGTCCATATCTGTAGCTCTCTTGTACTACAAATTATACTCTGCACCGCAAGTGGATGTTTCTCTTTTTCTAAAAAGTGTACAGAAAATCACCGTCCATATTGTTAAGACAATGTTGTATTTTGGAAATTCATATAAATATTTCTTTAGTAGCAAAATGTTTTCAACCACACACCAACACATCGGCTGAGGTACAAAATCTGAAAAGATTAAGTCTTTGGATTTGGAGTCTCCAGTCCTCATTGTCAAACGTAGTATTTTTAGTCTGTTTATCTCACTTTGGTGGAAAACAATAATATTCTCTGCCCTTTGTCTTTCTCCTCCCTCAATCTCTCAGGCACACAAAGGACTTATCAGGGTCCCAGCTCTTCACATTCAATCTTCTCAACCACTCTATCCAAATATTACATGAGAAGACATAGATGTCAGTCGAAAAATCTCCTCTGTTGTCTCCACGGATTCGATTTGGATAGAGAATGTCAAACCGGGTCATAGAGAAAGCTTTTAAATGTTTCATAGTGTTTCATCCTGGGGACAAGATACATTTGCTGTGCGGCTGAGTGCTGGTGTTTTCCTCCTTCAACGGTCCGTGGGTAGTAACAGACATGAAACAGAAAGCATGTTTTTGTTCTTCTTTCTAAAATATGCATATAAGTGCATACAGATAGATGTTTGGGGGAAGATTTAGTATCCATGTACTTGTCATCAGTTATTACAGATGCATGTAAAAAAGACATGCATCTGTAATAATCCATGGGTGGGGATGAAAAAGAATGGTTTGCACGTGGCCACACTCAGATGTTATAATGCTATAGTGGGCATATAGAGGTGCACAAACCAACACATGTCTAAAATACAATGTTTTATAAATATTATTTGCAGTATGTGCTGTTGCTCATGATATTGTTTTCATACCCATGTCCATCTCATTGACACCCAGTTAATTTGTTGTTATCTGTCTCATTCTCAACTTCATGTTTTACCTGTTGCAGGCAATCCTATTACGTTTCCTAATTGGCACGTGTCGTCGGGGGGTGTATGACAAGGCTCTGGTCTTTAAATAAGATTTTGGGGCATTCATATTCTGGAGAATATAAGCCGTAGCTGGATACGACTGGTCTTTTTATACACAGATTTTACTTGCGGGTTTAATGCAGGTATTCTTTCTGACCAAAGGGTTGTATGCTCTTCTCTGTTATGTATTCACAACTTTTCATCACCGTACCGATCGATATTTCCCCGTGTGGCCACAGAGAATTCCTAATCCCAGCTTCACTCACGTATGATTGCGTTAAAAGAGTTGGAGAGGCAGCGGTGTGGGAGAGCGAGCGAAATAGAGAGAGAGTGAGGGAGAGACGGAGAGGGGGAGGCTTTGGACCGAGACCATTCACTCTCAGTGTCGGCGATGTAACACACCTACGCGTTCGCTCGGGACGCGCTGGCAAAGCGGCTACTTTATTATTTGCGCGCTGCAACGAAACGCTCTCCAGCGTGCACTCGGCTCGACTAATGTTGCGTTTTTAAGACTCGAATCGCTCCCCCGCTGGCTTCAATTCCAGCTCTGCAGCATCCTTGCAGAGTATCCTTTGCCGTCGAATCCATTTTTCCCTGGACTGCACATAGAGGTGCCATCGACGCAACCGGAGACCGGGCTCACATATATCCTGGCTCCTTGTCCCGCATATCCTGGACCAGAATGGGGCCGTCTCGGTGATAGATACGGAAGGAGCACACGATTTGAAACAGGGGGGGAAAAGTTTGACTATTTTCCCCTCTTTCCATTCCCAAGAGCCCGACTCTTTGGGGTTCAGGTTGGTTCAAATTACCCAAAGGCGTGAGGAATCCATGAGAACAGGCTAGTGTGCAAATGAGGACTTGTCCCCGTCAGACGCGGCGCTGTTCACCTGGAATACCTGGAGCTCTCCAATGACAACGCAGCTGCGCCAACTTACAAACACTGTTGCATGTTTTCACGGCTGATATTCCGGCCCCTGTGGCCTTGCCCGTAGATTCCTGCTGAAAATACCATAGGTCTTTTTATTATAAGCTTTGAGGGGCAATTTCAAACTCGAGGCAGCTGTATTAGGCTGCTGTCTTCTCCAGAGGATGTCTGACGCGCAACGATGCACGTGAGTCGAAGGATTTTGTGATCAGGATGACATTTGGTTAAAAACACTCGGGGACCACAGCATCAACGCCGATTTTTTAAAATATACATTTAAGTATATATATATATATAAATATGTATATATATCCATAGATATATAATTACATATACATATATATATAGCTATCTGTATATATAGATTTTCAAACATACTTTTTTCGTCAAGAAACTGCATCAAGAGCCGACCTCTGCCGAACTAGACTCGCTTTTCAGATTCGGTTCGGGGAGATGGCTGCAATCGCCAGCTCCCTGATCCGGCAGAAACGGCAGGCGAGGGAGTCAAACAGTGACCGGGTCTCTACTTCCAAACGTCGCCCCAGTCCCAGCAAAGACCCCCGCTCTCTCTGCGAGAGGCATTTCCTGGGGGTCTTCAGCAAAGTCCGTTTCTGTAGCGGCAAGAAAAGACCGGTTCGGCGGCGCCCAGGTCAGTGGGATGATTATTTTATTCCTATTATTCATTACAGCCGATATGTGTTGTGTGTGTAGGGAAGCGCACCCCCCCCCCCCCCGGCCCCCCTCTCCCCACCGCACCCCGCCCCTCTTTGGAGCAGCAGAGGCATTACACCGCAGTCAGTCCGAACCGGGGGAGAAGGTAGATTTTCTCCGCGGTGCGAAAAAAAAAATCCACCTGTTCCATTATTGTTGCTATTCCTGTTGTCTGTCGATCCCCTGTACGACACAACCCCCCCCCCCCCCCAGTAAAACACCCACCAGGGGCAGTATGAAGGAAGTAATCCATATGCTGTGTTTTATAGTGACAAAGCACTGATTGCCAAAATTGATGTCAGGCTTTCCCTGTCAAACCTTGAGTAGGTTTTGCTCCTCCAGACATTAAACAGCCTGGAATGAAGTCCCCTGCACCTAAAACGATCTCCCCTCTAAAAGAAAATCTCACTTGTATACATTAAAATGAACTATTCTAAATAGCCTAATTCAATATTAATGAAGATTGGAGTACAGAGGGGAGATAACTTGCACCGCAGTGCACCAAAGCTCTTTTCAGATTAAATGTTTTAATGGTGAATGTTTATTGCAGAGAGGCAGCCCTTGCTGCAGTAAAGGGAGGTATAGCTGTTGCCATTAAGAGCTGTATTGATATACTTGTCGGCTCTGTTCGCACAGTGCTTTGTTGTAGAGCCTTCTCTTTTTTAATTCAGCTGGTTCTATCTCGGTGCACAAATAACAAACCGGTGATGCAAGTCACCTCCCGCACCACCATCCAGACAGTTCTGTTTTCCGTGTGACAGCCAGGTCCTCTCAAAGTCACGCAGACACACTGATGAGAAGTGAGGCAGGGTAGCATCATTTTTATAAGGCAAGACTGGGAGGACAGCAAACATCCACTCTGACAGACAGACAGACAGACAGACAAACGAAAAGCTTGTGGTCTTGTAGCATCATCATACAGCCTCTGTGCAAGAAAGGCACCAAACTGTATGAATCCCAACAAACAGACAGACAACAAAGCAGTTAAGCTCCAGACACTATGGGCAGGTGGGTAGTCCCCCTCACAACTGGCTAGAACAAGCAAACAAACAGATGCTGTATATCCTCTCTTTGAATATCCTTAAAATTTCCCTCATTCCTTGCCATATATTTGCTTATAAAACAGCCATTTCACTGGAGAATTTATAATTCTGCCTGTTTAAAAGACTGTTGTTTTTCCTTTTATCCTCCATCCCCATAAGATGCACCCTCGAAACCTCCACAGGTGTCCCATAAGGGCTGCAGGCTAGGTCAGTAGCTCAGCCTCCATCCTTGTGTGCTGTGTTTCTCCTCGTCTCCACCCCATCTCGCGCCCATATCGACAACCCCCTCGGCCAGGGAGGGGGGTTGGGAGGGGTGGGCGGGATCCGAAAGAAGAGGGAGGGGAAGGGCTGGGGGCTTCAATACCTGTCTGAGTGCCGACGACCCTCTCCCTTGCTGATTTTCTTCTTTCATTCCCCCTTCTTTGTGGCTTTTTTTAGATTCTTTTAAGCTTAATTTCTTACCCTTACCCTTTCCTCTACTAACTAAAGCTGTCCTACAGCCAGTCGTCTGTTGCTCTCTCTGCCTCCTCTCATTTTGTTTCAGCCTCATTCTCTTTGTCAGTGAATGTGGGATCAGTCTTTATCCTCGCTCCTCGTTCTTTGTGTGTAGATATGTGTTGAGTACTGCTGTGTAAGTGCAGAGGCTGCTATTGTAGTGTATTTTGTTGTATATCGATATGGTGTGTTTCTCCTTGTCAAAAACTATATTAGAATAGGTGATCATTCACCATTTCATGGTCATGATACCATTTGTCAGCGTACTTGAATGTTTTTGTCCTTCTGTATTGGTATGACGTAAATCTGTTGGTGCCCTAATGCTCCGTACACTCACAGAATGATCTTAAGTTTGTTGTCATTGAAAGACATTTGTCATGCACAGACGTAACCTCTACACAAAAGCGCACACATGAATACGCATGCACACATGCTCTCTGCTAAATGACTAGAACAGATGAGCCGTCAGCACTTGCTTGGGGCCCGTGCCGTGGCCATAATTTATGGAGGTGTAGTTATCACATGTGATTTACTGATGTGTACACTCCCATGTGCTTTCACACACACATAAACACTCACGCATGATCACATTCTCCTCAACGTGCCCATGATGGATGATGAAGGGCCTGTCCCAGGAATTGATGGCCCTAACCCAGGGCTAGGTGAGTTGGGAATTGATGGTCAGGATGATGTACAGCTGAGCGGACGTGAACACACTCTCGCTGTGGGTCAGTGTTGGCTTACTATTTCTGTGAACTCTCTTCTCCATTTACTTGTCCCCTGTGCAACTTAAATTGAACTTTTGAGCTGGTAATAAAGCTTTGAAGAAAAACATATAATCTGCTACTATTGTTCACGATTAGCTGACACAGCCCTCCATGTCAAGATTCAATTTCTAAAATGTTTTGCCTAAATCGTAGAAGATGCTATGAGCCTACCTGGACTGTTACGATATTGTTTCCTCAAGTTTTCTTGGGACCTTCCCCTGAGTCCAATTGTTTTACATAATTTATCTGTGCACACACACCAAAATGTATACCTGTACCATTCATAAAAGATGAGACAAAACTATCAATCTTCTTTCTCACTCATCAAGTGAACAAGAATTATACAATGTAGTTTGTTCTTTACTGGACACTTCAAAATAATATATTTGTATATTCGCTCTGTTCAGCTGTTTTATTTTTTTATTTCTATCAGCACTGATAATAGTTTATCCGATCTCAAAGTAGCTTTCAACATCTAGCAAAACAGTATAATTTCCCACACGACTGCACTGTGAAAAGCCATGACACAACTTTTGTAAAGTCTTAATGGTGTCATCTAACACTAACTTCTCCTTTTACACCAAACCAGAAGACCTGCTGGACATAAGCGATAGACTGAGTATACCTCTTTCTTCAAACAAACAATTGTTTACACACACATATATATATATACCCCCAGAATTGCCTGGAGCTGAGACTCTTTCTTTGCTCTGAGCTAATTCTCATTTCGAGCTGCTTCCTTGAAGTATGGAACGCTTTAAGCTGCACTCTGGCCAGGAGCCAAAATGACCTACCCTTCAACGTTAGAGGTCAATCCAGGGTTACTCTAACATACAAAACGACACCATAACAAAATAGCCTTAGATAGGCTTACTTTTGGCTACCAATTGCAAACAGATGCAGTGAAAGTTAAGAAACATCCTGTAAAAAATGTTTTGGCTAGAAGGAGCAATGATACTCAATGTCTGTGACTTTCATTATCATGTCTCCAAAAAGCATTGTATCTCCATATCTTATACATACTGCGCAAAGTCATCGTTTTATTTCCAAAAAACCCTCCAAATGATGCTAAAGCAGGCAATTTTCTCGATATGTTCCAATAAATTGCATGAAAAACATTCTCATATATCTGAGTTGCCTCCTTAATGTAAAGCCTGCTGGCCATAGAACCATTTACCCTTTTATGATGTCATGTGCAGTGGATGATTTATGACAAAGCTTCAAACGTCCATTCATCATATTATTGACATCCAAGTAAAAAAAAAAAAATCTATGATATCTAGCACTGGGAGTTAATTCATATAAGGGCAGCTGTGGGAGCTGGCTTGTGTCTCAAAATTCATGCGATTGCTTTAAAATGTGGTTATCTCGAAATCTCTATTTATATTTAACAGTTTTTTATTTTAAAGAGGTTTTCCTTAAGTTTGCAATTGCGTAAAACATTCAGATTCTAGGAGTAGACACCATCTTTCAGAGACAACCCCCGTGTACCTAATTATATGCTACATTTTTCTATTTGTGGAACACTCCTTTATGATGATCTAAGCTTTTTCTTTGATAGAAGCATTGGGATAGCAGAGTTATCAAATGTCTTTTTTTTCCGTGATCATGAGCATGTTTTTCTGACATATTCTTGGTGGGGATGGGACTGTTGCTTTGCCAATGGTTGGTGTGCATGTGTGTCTGCTGTATGTGCGCGTGTGTGTATGTGTTTCAGAGCCACAGCTGAAAGGCATTGTGACACGACTGTTCAGCCAGCAGGGCTTCTACTTGCAGATGCAGCCTGATGGAACCATCGATGGCAGCAAGGACGAGAACAGCGACAACAGTGAGTGGAGCATTACAGAAGCTATGGCTTTCTTTTTTTCCAATCTTCAATGGCTGTGATTCAGTCAGTTATATAACATTTTACAGTTTTCTATAGACTTTCACATTTTTAATCCTTACATAAGTGAGACCCTGTAAAACACAACTCCAAAATGAGTTTAAGACACCCTCGCTGAAATTTCTTTACTTTTTGTTCTCAAATAAACAATTGGATAAGGAATGGTTCAGCCAAATCCACATGACACATCGCTCTCTTTTCTGCACCAGGTTATGCAATCACAGGAACAGAAATATGCCAAACAGTCACTCAAATGGTTTGTATTCTTAGTTTGTAGTATACAGTATAACATTTTTTCAACCTCTGAAATCGAATATTTGTGGAAGTAGTTTCAATGTCCCTGCCAGGGCAAGTACGGTAATCCCATTCTGCTGTGTACATAGTATGATTGCAACTGCCATGTTGTTTAGACTGATGGGGCTCCAAAGCATGTGTGATGATGACAGAAACATTCCTTCCCAGACAGCATTGTAACCCAACACAGCCTAATCTGACAGATCCCTCCCCGAATCCCCTCCCAAGTCTTTCTCCGGTGAATAGATGGTGAACGTTAGGCGCTTGCGCATTGGCCACTTCTGGAAAAATGTCAATTCAGTTTTTTTTGCCCAAAGTACTCTTCATTGAAACAAAGGGTTTTGAACAAATTTCCATTCAAGCATCAAGGAGGAGATGGTCGACAAGGCAATAATGATGACACTCTGAGTTTGGAGCTAAGCCAGGCAGGAAACCAATCATGACCTTTCTTCTTTGAAATATTCTGCCAATCCTTAAGGAAGCTGGAGCCAAAGCTGCTGGATGGTAGCAGTCATGCAATGAAAAGAATAGCCTCTCCCTGTCACACGCTACTTTATATTTTACGATGCAATACCTTGTCAGTTACAATGACTTATAGCTTAAAGGAAAGGTCCTCAGGACAAAGAATCACTGTGTGAGAGCCATGCAACATTGACATACTGCATTTCATCAGTGCAACTGGAGTACATTGCTCATTCGGGGCTCTCTATTATGTTATTAAGGTTGTAGCTGGTGAGGGTTTTGTTAGACATTAGGGCTTTCCCCACCTCAAGGTAATCCTTTGGTTAAGCAGTCCCACTAGCCCTGGGATGGAGGAATGCAGTGAATAATTCAACCACAAAAAACTAAAAATACCACCTTCCCCGTTTGTACCCGATGAATAATTCTCTATCTTAGACTCAGTCCAAAGGAAGACAAAGAGGGAGCAGCAGGAAGCAGGAGGTTTGCAGGAAGACTTTGAAATGCTTTGAGCTGAGACAGGGAGGCAGAATAAAACAGGAGAGTGATCAAGAATGATAGAAACGAAGGAGGAAGATTTGGCATGCAACTCCTGCACTGAACTATTGATTGCTGGGGTGGATTTTTAGAATAATAGATTACCCCCACCCTTGAACCACACCACCCTCTGACCTGCAGTATTCACAGCAGTGGCAGAAAGAATACAGTAATTTATGTTAAGAGGGTTTGTCAGTGGATTTGAATGGATTGAGGAACATGATTATGCCTGTGCAGCTGGAAATTGGAATGCACGCAGAGAGAACACAATTAAACAGAAAAATGTGATGAAAAATGCTTTTAAAGGGGCAAAGGAATTCTTCCTTAATCATAGCTCATGTCTGATTTAAAAAGCAAGGGAAAATGCTGCGTTAAGCCCCTGCGATGAAAGGAAACATGACTTCACTGGTAATCGTGACTTAGTAGCAGAGTTATGCCTAAGTTACTGAAGCTGCTGTGTAACACTCCAGAGTTACTGAAAATTCACGATCAGCTATGACCAGTTATTAATTTGACCGCCATCAGCTGAGTGCATGCTGTGATTAACTGCAACACTGAGAGGCTGTAGAATGATGCTGCTTGTAAAAACTACTGCAGTATAAGGCATTCACTCCTTCTACTCTGGATTTGGACAGATGTAATGACGAGAAATATTTTCATTTTTTAATAAACTGAACACCCAACCTCTAAATTTAAATGCTTTCTATCTTAAGGAGTGTCAATTATCAAAACCACTTAGTTTGTGTACATACTAACCCTGCATTTTAATGAAAGCTCACCTGAATTGATGGCTCAGAAGAAATCAAAGCCTTTCCTACCCAAAACCGACATACTGGAAACTATGGAATGCTAAATGTACAACTTTGCAGTGGATGTCCAGACACATCCCTGATTTGATCCCTCTGCCTGCACAAAATCATTTTGGTAAAATGCTTTCAACCTGATTAGAATATTTTAAGTCTGTCAGCTTACTGCTGAAGTTGAAATTAATTTACGTCAAAACTTGCACTCTGGAACATATTACAAGATATCATAGTGTGCTCTTGTTCTACTATGATGTAGGCTTGCTAATCAATTCATACTCCATAGAACCAGAATTTACAAATGGTTCTGCAATCAGTATTTTATTTTTACTTCTTAGCATCTGTTACTGTGGAGAACTATCCCCAATAATACAGTTAATGAACCTTTGAGAGGAAATTAAGATAGACAAGGAAGATTAGCTTTACTTAGCAAAGATTAGCTAATGTTGTATGAATTTATAAGAGGATCATTGTCTCAGTATTGTCCGATCTAACATCCAAGACATTGATGGGTCCTCTTTGATATGTTTTGTTTTTCATTATGGAATATTCCAAGTTTTCACAATTACGATTTTAGTATCAGTATCCTGATATTATTTCACAGTCTGCTCTTAGAAAAAACAAAAAACAGTAATGTTACTGATTTGTTGCCTATTACCTGAACTAGTTACAGCATTGTTTTTGCTCTTTGGTACCACCTACTTCGAGATGAGCTAATATTTTGACATGAAATGACAGAATATCACATTTTCAACATTTGATATTTTTTCTATGTTCCTATGACTTGCTTCATTATATTGAGGAGTGAAGGGTAAAAAAAAATAGACAAAGACATGAATCAACACAAATGTTTACAGTATTGTCACCAGATATATCGTATTAAACGTATTATCTTACTAGATTTAGGTGCCCTCCCTTCACATATCAGATTTGTTGTTTTTTGTTAACTCGCCAGTAGGCTTAATGCTTCCTCATTAGTTATAACAAGCAATGTACTTCCCTTACATACCTGCAGGAATTCCCTTCAGCTGGTTGCAGCTCAACTGAATAACCTGCGGTTTTGTAGATTTAGCTTTATTGATGTTTTTGAACCCATTTTGTCAGAGCAGTATAAAGTTATTAGCTCCCCTTGCACAAACACACCTCTTTTTTGTGAGATCATTTCGGAAAAGAAATCACCTCCTTGATAGCGTCAGACAGTCTTTACAGCAGGCAGTGAGCCTATGATTATGAAATCCAGCAGCTGCTTCAGCTGAAAATAGAAAGATGGACATCTGGGATAGCCAGGTGACATTTCGCGTCAATAGTTTCTTTTTTGCTCTTGACGTTGGCTGGCAAAATTAAATTAAGAATCTCTTTACACTTCCAAGGCAGGATGTACAATAAATGGTTCATCTGACCAGCATAGCTAATCATTAGAGAGAAAAAGACAACTATGAAATGCTGAAAGAATGAAGAGTGAAAGAACAGAGGGGGAAACTTATGGACCAGAAAAAATACCTAGTAAGAGATTTATAAGACAAATGTTCAAATCTGCTTTTTGCACAAGATTCATGGAGTTTCAGTGGTCAGTGTGTATCACCTGTTCCAGTGACCTGAGGGCAGGTTGAAACCATTGGCAGGCAAAAGCTGCAGTCAATATTTATTGAGTGAAATTGAATCTTCTCGGAGGACAGGCTAGTGTTGGCATGTCTCCACTTTTTCCTGCCAGCTTTATCTGTTAGGCCCCATCAGCACTTGCAAAGCGATCATTCCAGCAATACATGGAGTTTGCAGGAAGTAGAGAGTGTTGCCATGCCATCACCAAACCAAAGCTTATACAGGTTTACATACATAAAGTCGCAGTTCAGACTGTGGTGAAATCGTGTGAAATCTAATGAAGAACCTACACACTCTTGGACTCTTCACGAGTATTGCTTTGATCTATAATTTTCCATGAAATTTTTATTAGTTTCTAGTTATTAACATCACATGTTGGAAGGACAAGTTCAAAATATTTTTTGGGCCTTGAACAGGGCATGTTTAACAGATAAAACCCTATCGGGCTGACTTTTTGTGCTACTAAAAGTCAGTTGCCATTGAAAGGTTACTGACTTTTTATTTTAGCTGTGATGGTTCAATTCGGTGCATTAATGTTCCCGTTGCCCAGGTCTTGTACTGTTCACTTCACATCTGACACTTCGCGACAGAGTGCGGATCGGAGACTGTCGTGTCTACAAGTGTTGAATGAAAAGTCAATTGCCCTAATCCGTCTTTTCTGCCTGATGTCTCTTTTTGTTTCCACCTGTATATAACTGTCCCCTTCCTGCCTGTGTCTCCCTGCGCTGTGCTCTGCAGCTCTGTTTAATCTTATTCCTGTGGGTCTGAGAGTGGTGGCCATCCAGGGGGTGAAGAGTGGATTTTACATTGGCATGAATGGCGAGGGGATGCTCTACAGCTCGGTAAGCTACAGTCACATTGTTAGGGTGTGTAAGCCTGTGTGTTAAAAGCATGCCTAATTCTTCATCTACACGTGTTTTATTTTGTTCTGCTCGTTGTCCCAAAAATCCCATTGCAGCAAATTATTCAGCTGTTTAAAAGTCTTTCATCTCTGCTTGGTTCAAAAGCTCCTGAGATGTGCCTTTGTGTTGGTCCGCGGCACCACCCAATGCTGCCTTTTACACAGCTCGGCCTCTCTTCTCATTTAAATTATCATCAAGTTTGGTACTTGGACCTTTCTTGAATAGGACATAGGATTTTCCCTTTTTTGATGTGCTACTGACAGATGCTTGCAGTATAAGTAGGCTGTACACAAACATTGTCAGACTTGTTTGTGTCAGGAGGAGGAATGCAAAATCTGTTGCATTAAGGGTGGACATGTCAGACTGAAATGAGCAGTAAAGACAACTATTGGTTAATGGATTATGGATAGATACAAAGGTATAATCATAAGAAAATACTGCAGGTGCCATGGTTATATAATCTCAACTCTCATGCTTCGTATACCAGTTGAAGGTAGTGTTATTGTAGAGAGAGGAAGATGTCCTCATACTTCTGCTGAGGGGCTTGGCAATGGCTCTCTTACTGCCACTCAACCGGTAAGATGTTGACTTTACAAACTGTCCATCGAACGCTTCTACTCATAAATACTTGAAGGACAGTGTGGCAGCTCTGTGATGTATTGACAAGGAAGCTGCTGTGCTGCAATGAGAGCCAAGTCTGCATGGTGCTAGTTTAAAAAAAAAAATCATTGGGTAGTTGCTTTTAATCGTGAGTCTTATATTCCAAGTAACAGAAAGCTATTCTTTGTGCAACTTGATCACAATGCGACAGATCTAGAAACAAGCATAGTAAATTATATTGTGACTCATTCAGGTACAGTATATTGATTAATTTATAACTGAAAGTTCATAAACCAGTATGCAACTAACAGCCCAACTGTGATGTTGATGATAAACCCTCACCCATCCACAGCTACTGAAATCTAATCATGCTCAGCAAGAGGGCTTTAATTTATTAGATTAATTGTTGAAGTTAGAGATACTGTATGACCCCCACTTATAGCCATCCTTTAAAGAGGTCATCATTCTTGTCAGGATAAATGATAATTGTTAATTAGAAATGATTGAGTACCTCAGTGTCAAACGATAAGCTTTCAGCATATCAGATTTAATAATATTTTCATGGTTTGGGGAGCAAGATTTTTCACCTTTTGAGGGAGAGGTGTTTGGGAGGTAACAAGTTTACGACCATTTTAATTTTAGCCATAAATTGAATGCACTCGCTGGTAATGAAGGTGAGGTGCAGCATCTCAAATGTGAAGAGTAACATGGTAAGTGAGAGACTTATAAACCATGGGGAGCACACAGTGCTCATAAACGGGCTAAATTACCATTAAGAAAACTGGATGAAAGCACAGATTGCTCCATTTTGCTGTTAATTTCATTATGTACCTGTTATAAGTTGTGTGCTACGGGAGAACTTTCTTGTCATATATTTACACTTTTATGGGAACCCCTCATGAAGCAGCCATAACACAAGTCCTTCATTTTCATTCGGCATACTTACGGTTGCTCTCATCATTGTTTGCCCAGGTATGTCCCCACGCCCAAACAATAAAGTTCCTTACTGCTTTTCTTGATTTTCTTATTTAGTCTTTGTACCATTTCAGTGTAAAGATGCTCAGCTCTGTCTTTTTCCGTTCTTCCCTTGGGACATCATTACTGTGGGATATCCTCCTACCTCTCTGATACTCTACCCCTCCTTCTTCCCTTTCTCTGCTCCTTTGCACTTCTTTGTCTTGTTAGTGAGGGAATCTGGCAGGCTTTATCTTCTCTCTGCTTGATACAAGTCTGAGATGTTGTGTCGCAGCTCCGAAAATCATTTATCTCAGTCTGCATAGTGTCAGATATGTAGATATGTGGCCAATTGGTTGTAGTACGTTAGTGATGGTGGTTGATCTCATTGGTATCCTACAGTTTATATTAGTTGCTGATTTGGCCTCTTTCCAGTTTTGGAGTGTGGAGCTCATTGTTGAGGTTAGAAGCTAAGGGCGAGTTGGATGATGTTCCTTATGTGGAGCGTTTAGTGGTAAAGTGCGTGTGGGCTAAGCATTTACAATGAAAAGTTCCCTTCCATTATTTATAACACACGAAATGACCTACTTTACTGCACAGCAGTAACCACTGTTCTTTATGTGTGCCTCTGCTGCACAACTCCCTCCCTCTTTCTCTCCTCATCCTATCTATCTATCTATCTATCTATCTATCTATCTATCTATCTATCTA